>JAOTQR010078864.1:0-10964 GCA_025774065.1 Solanum ossicruentum
CTCCAAAACCTTATAATCAGGCACCGAACTTAATTCCATTAAATTACAATTTGTCGACAAAATTTTCAAAACGACACCTCGCCCCAGTTACTTTAATTACGGGGTCTAACAGCTGCTAACATAGAATATTCAAAATTTAATTTCAATCTATAGTGAATATTCTATTTGATTTAAGACTACATTGAGTAGTCTTCTATAATTACTTTACTCGATTTGAAATATATTTATTATATTTTCTAGATTAATAAAATCTATTTATTATTTAAATTATAATTCTTTTATTTACTTTTTATTATATTTGTGGATGTATTGAAACTGGATAAAAATAAATTTTTTAAAAGGAAAATCATTACTCTTTTAAATTAATATTTTTGCTCCTTATTATTTTCACTTGCCATAATTATCATTATTCTCATTTATTACAAGATTTCACACACCTATAACTATAAACACATTTGCTCCTCACTTTTTTAATCATATCTCAAGACTCAAAGGTACTTTCCTCCCCGTCCTTTCATTTCTCATATAGCTAACAGAAAAATTATATAACTTTCTTTAATGAAGTAGAGAAAGATTTTTAAGTTCTTAGATATATTAAATGTTTTAACATTCCGTTTTCCTTTGTGTTAGCTTGTGAAATTAATTTTACCTAAAGTGTTTGATCTTGTGCAACTTAACGACATAAGTAAATTATTAGTTTTAATTTGTTGTATATAAAGGTATTTTATATTTTTTAAAAATTAATTGTTAGAGTTTATAACTCAAACACATCACTTTCTTTCTTTTATTTTTATCTCTCCATATTTATTTTAAACTGATACTCGATTCTAAGGAATCTATGGATCTATGTAATTTTTTCCTTTAAATTGTATAACTCAACTTTTAATCACAATATATATAAGATTCAAAAGAAAAAATATATCATCATTTAACTTTACACTAGGCATAAATTTATAAAATTAGATTGTGACATCTCGTAACTTTATTCTTACATGCACCTATGTTTCAAGACTCATTCTTACATATGTGGAGTGGATTAGGGTCATAAGGGACCTCTAGTACTTAGGCGAGTTCAAAACTTTCCAATCAATTGAGTTTCTCGTGTTAGATTATACAAGGGTCAATTTGAAATGACCATAACTTTTAGCACACTAAATTTAGGTCGCTTATGAGCTACCAAATGAAAGTTCTTTAGATTAGCTTTCTAACGCCACTAATTTCACCTCATTTGGCGTTCAGAGTCAAAAGTTATGGTCGTTTTACTATATTCTGCCAGAGCAGAGTGAACATACAACTTGAGTTACGGGCCGTGGTTTGAATGATGGCTCGTCTGGTAACTCATGGAAAAAACATCAGAAAGTCTATCTTTGAGCCCCTAAGTTGACGAACCCAACTACGGGTTGTAGGTGCTTCTACTGGTCATGGTTTGGGCTCATGCAATCAATCCAGAGGCCAAAATTTGGCCAAATGTTTACGGATTGGTTCCTACATCTAACACCCGATAAAATTACCAAAATACCCTAAGAGAAGAGACGTGTGCATAACACGTCTTCCTATGCTACATTTGCAAATCTGAGATCAAATATGCGATCAGCATAAAAAATAGAGTGAGAAAATGATTTCGGTCGATTTTAAAGCAACCAGATCAAAAAATAATTTTTTGGTTTAAAAATGAAAAGTAGTGTCCGAGCATGACAGAGGCGCGTCGCGCCTCTGTAGCAGACCTACACTTATTTTTTTTCAAAATTTTTTTGACAGAGATTGAAAAACTCATTCGAAATATTTTTGAAAAAAATACACATGGGTGCGATGAATGTGGGACCTACTTTTCCATAGTGTAAATTTTTCTGAAAATTTATAAGGGGCCTTCTAGACAATTTCCAACCCCTCCTGAACTCAATACACGATCAAACTAGGTCGTTTTGAGAGTAAAAAATGTCTAAAACCCCAATCTAAGTCCTTCCTAAGTCGTTGAAAAATTAGGGCTTAAGAGAAGAGAAGAGAGAAGCAGAGATTAGAGAATTTGAAGGCAATTGTTGAAGTTGATTGTTGATAGCTTCATCCCAGGTATGTAAGGCTAAATTAAAAGCTGAGATTGTTCTCTCATGTGCCCCATAGATGGTCTTAGAAGAGTTGAGAGTCCATGAGTCCCTGTACGTGTTTTCTTGAGTTAATTTCTTGAATATTCTCTTGAAAATTATATCAATTACATGTATTTTAATATGTTGATGATCATCATCAACTTGATTTCTTGAATTATATATATTTTCCATGAAATAATGTACAACCCTATATGATGAATTGTGAAAACATTCATAATGAACTTAGGGATGGAGTCTAGAGCCTTGACTTGAGTACGTTGATGGTGATTGTGATTGTGAATGTGAGAATGATGATAGGTTGATAGTATTTGATGGTCCACTAGTGTTGCCAAATGACAATAGAGGATGGCAGTGTTTAGATTCCTTGTGGATCATACTCGTTCCTTACCTGGCAAGTATGGAATGGTTGTGGCAACATCAACGTGATTGTTGTACAACCACTGGATCATAAGTGGTTGTTGTCGGATAAGAGAAACTCCCAGAAAGTTTCTAGATCAAGTACTCTAAGTCGAATCGAGTTTAGATGGGTTAAGTTGAGTTCCTTTGAGTTGAGTGTGAGTTGATTTATGAGGTTAAGTTGGTTGGGGTCACTTGTCTATTCCTTATTCTTACTTTAGATAAAGATTTGACATCTGATTGATTATTACATTAAGTTGATATTATTCTATATTATTCTACCTATTTCTGTTTCATTTTGTTATTTTACATACCGCACATTCTATATACTGATGTTACTCGACGCTGCATCAATTTATGATGTAGATACAGGGATTAGAAATCGTCAACAAGCGAATCGTTAAGGATCTGAGCAGTTGACTGATTGGTAAACCTCCCTTACTTCAGAGGATTCATTATATTTTATTTCATCTTGTTTATGGAATTAGACTTTATAGGTTATTTTGATTTGAGTAGTCATCGTTCTGTCATGGGTACCACTTAATAGTGATAGAGGTTTCATAGAGTAGAGTTGGATGTTGATTGTTGAGATTTGTTGAGCTAGTTCTTCCTGCTAGCTTTTCATTTATTATATTAACTTGAGATTAAGTAGATGTTCCCCTTTACTTCCTTATATCTTCCCCTGATTAGTAGAGTTTATTGACTGAATGATTATGATGAGGCCAAGTGGTTCACTAAGGAATAGAAATAGTCTCTGGATGCCGACTACGTCTTAGATACTGTCACGGGGCGTGACAAACTTAGTATAAGAGCACGACTTCAAGTGTCCTAGGGAGTTTATGAAGTCGTGTCTAGTAGAGTCCTTATTATTGGTATGGAGAGCTCCACATCCATAATTTGGAGGTTATACGACATTTAGGAATTGTTTCACTTCTATCATGATCTAAGTCGTGCTATAAAGTCATGCTCTAAGAAAGTTCTCTTTTAATTTATGCTTTGCATATTGCAGAGTTGTGATCATGCCTCCTAGAAAAGCCTTTAGAGGTAGAGGATGCCCGACCAGACAAAATGTCAATCCACCTAAGCCTCAAGGACAAGAGGATCCTATGGCACCCGTTGTCCCTGTTGAATAGCCCCACCAAGATGAGGCCTCCAATGCTGAGCTGTGCCAGGCTATTTGAACTTTAGCCCAGGATGTCACAGCACGTGCTATGACACAAGGATCAGGTAGAAAGGATACACATGACACATCAAGATTTCGGGAATTCTTGAGGAAGAATCCAACTAAGTTCATAGGGTTTGCATCCACTGAGGATCCTAAGAACTATGTGGAGGAGCTCTACAAAGTGTTCTAAGTAATACATATGGCTGATGGTGACAGAGTTGAACTGGCTTCTTACCAACTCAAGGGTGTGGCCAGAATTTTGTTCTATCAATGGAAGAAAGGCAGAGGAGAGGATGCCCGGTGCTGACTAGGGCAATGTTTGAGGAAGCTTTCTTAAGGTGTTTCCTCCCAAGAGAATGAAGAGAGGCTAGGGTAAGAGAGTTCTTGAATGTGAAGCAGGGTTCTATGATTGTGCAAGAGTGTGGGCTGAAATTCACACAGCTATCTCACTATGCTCTAGATATGGCTGCTGATATGAGGGGGAGAATAGGGATGTGTGTAGTTGGGTTGAATAGAGGGACAAAGAGAGATGGGAGGGCAACAATGCTTGTGAGTGATATGGATATTTGGAGACTGATGACTTTTATGCAACAAGTTAATGAGGAGAGATAGCATGATAGAGAGGAGTTTAAAAGCAAGAAGACTAAGACATCTAGCCATGAGGATGGAAGGAAAGGGAATGGTAACCGATTTCCCGCACCATCATCTGCTAGTGCACCTATGCCCAGAGTCAAGAATGATCAGAGGTCTCAAAATGTTGGATCCCATAGATCTCAGTCACAAGCTAGTGCAACTCAAGGTTCATTGGGTAAGCCACCATGTGGCAAGTTACACTTGGGTAAATGACATGAGGGGAGTGATGTATGCTTCTTGTGTGGTCAAGTAGGGCATACCAGAGAGACTTTCCAAAATGGGTTTACTAGGCTCAATCTTCTACCCCAGTCCTGCCAGTTAAAGGAAACCAGAGATGTACTACGTCAGGTGTAAGTGGAGCCACAAACCATTTGTATGCCATGGGTAATCATTGTAATTAGAGAACTCCCCAGATGTTGTGATGGGTATGATTCCAGTCTTTTCTATTGATTGTTATGTTTGATAGATCCTGGTGCCACATTATCTTTTGTAACTCCTTATATGGCTAGTAGATTTGATAGAACCCCTCAGAGTCTTCTTGAACCCTTTGATGTTTCCACTCCAGTGGGTGAGTCTATTCAAGCTGAGAGAGTCTATAGAGCTTTTGTAGTGTCCGTCCACCATAGAATACTATTATTAATTTGATTGAGTCAGAGATGACTGATTTCGGTGTGATCTTTGGCATTGATTGGCTTCACGCTTGTTATGCCACAGTTGATTGTAGAGGCCTGAACCGTTAAGTTCCAACTCTCAAATTAATGGGTTCGAGAGTGGAAGGATGATTCTGTTGCACCTAGAGGGAAGTTTATCTCATATTTTAGAGCCAGAAAGATGATTACTAAAAGTTGTCTACCACCTCGTGCGAGTGAAATCTGACGATGTTGAGTCTCCTACTCTTAAGTCAGTCCCGATTGTGAACGAATTTTGGAAAGTGTTTCTCGAGGATCTGCCTAGAGTCCCTCCTGGTAGGGAGATTGACTTTGGGATTGATGCTCTTCCTAATACCTAGCATATCTCAATTCCACCTTATAGGATAGCCCCTACTGAGTTGAAAAAATTGAAAGAACAGTTGAAAGATTTGTTAGAGAAGGGCCTCATAAGGCCGAGGGTTTCTTCTTGGGGTGCCCCTGTCCTATTCTTGCGAAAGAAGGATGGGTCTCTCAGAATATATATTGACTATAGACAACTGAACAAGGTCACAATAAAGAATAAATACCTTCTCCCAAGGATAGATAATTTGTTTGACCAACTTTAGGGTGCCTTTTGTTCTCGAAGATAGACCTCAGATCTGGTTATCATAAGTTGAAAGTAAGGAAATTCGATATTGCAAAGACAGCCATTAGGACTAGACATGGCAATTTTGAGTTCTTGATTATTCCTTTGAGTTGACGAATGCACTTGTAGTCTTCATGGATTTTATTAATAGGGTATTCAGACAATACCGTGATATGTTTGTGATTATGTTCATCAATGATATTTGGTGTATTCAAGAGATGAGGAGGAGCATGCAAATTACCTCAAAATTGTCCTCCAGACCCTTAAGGACCATAAGTTGTATACAAAATTCTCTAACTATGAGTTTTGGCTTAAGTCAGTGGCTTTTCTAAGCCATGTTATCTCTAGTGATGGTATTCGAATAGATGCCCAAAAGATTGAAGCTCTTAAGAACTAGCCCAGATCGACCTCTCCAACTGACATAAGATGTTTCATGGGGTTGGCAGTCTACTACCACCGATTTGTTAAAGGATCTTCTTCCTTATCTACACCATTGACTAAATTGACTCAAAAAAAAGGTCAAGTTTTAGTGGTCGATTGAATGTGAGAAAAGTTTCCAAGAGTTGAAGACGATACTAACTACTACACTTATTTCAACCTTGCCCGAGGGGACAGAGGAGTTTGTAATCTATTGTGATGCTTCGAGAGTTGGATTGGGATGTCTGTTGATGCAAAGGGGGAAAGTGATAACCTATATTTTCAGACAACTTAAGGTTCATGAGAGGAACTATCCTACCCATGATCTTGAGTTGGCAGTGGTGGTGTTTGCACTTAAAATCTGGCACTACTACTTGTATGGAGTGCGTATGGATGTGTTCACTGACCATAAGAGCTTGCAGTATGTCTTCAGTCAGAAAGAACTCAACCTGCGACAGAGGAGATCATTGGAGTTGCTCAAGGATTATTACATGAGAATTCTCTACCATCCAGGTAAAGCTAACATCATTGTAGATGCTCTTAGTAGGTTGTCAATGGGTAGCACAGTGCATGTTGAGAAAGGAATGAGGGAACTAGCTAAAGAAGTGCATCGATTGGCTCGATTGGGAGTCCAACTTGAGGAAAACAATGAGGGAGGAGTTAATATTCAGAATGAGTCTACTTCATCCTTAGTTGCAGAGGTGAAAGAAAAGCAAGACCGAGATTCTGTCATACTGCAATTGAAGGAGGTTGTCCACAAACAAAAAGCGGTAGTCTCCAAAGGGGGAGATGGATTGTTGAGATACCAGAGTAGATTGTGCATCCTAAATGTTAATGGTATATGAGAAAGGATTATGGAAGAAGCCCATAGCTCTAGATATTCCATTTATCCTAGATCTACCAAGATGTACCATAACTTGAGAGGGATATTGTTGTTGAGTTCGTTTCAAAGTGCCTGAATTGCCAACAAGTGAAAGTTGAGCATCAAAGACCATGTGGTTGGCTCAGAACTTTGAGATTCCTGAATGGAAGTAGGAGATGATCAATATGGACTTCATTACTAGTCTATAGAGGTGTCGAAAGCAACATGATTCGATTTGGATGATTGTGGATAGGATGACCAAATCAGCTCACTTCTTAGCAGTTAAGACAACCAACACTGTATAAAAGTATGCCAAATTATAGATCAGTGAGATTGTGAGATTGCATGGAGTTCCCTTGTCCATTATCTTAGACAGAGTAGCTCAATTCACCTCCCAATTTTGGAGATCCTTCTAGAAGGGATTGGGTAGTAAAAGTGACTCTGAGTACAGCCTTTTATCCACAGATTGATGGCCAGACATAGCGTACAATTCAGACATTAGAGTATATATTGAGAGCATGTGTCCTTGACTTCAAGGGAAATTAGAATGATCATCTACCATTGATTGAATTTGTATATAACAATAGTTATCATGCAAGCATTCGAATGGCTCCCTATGAAGCTTTGTATGCAAGGAGGTGTAGACCAACAATTGGGTGGTTTAAGGTTGGAGAAGTAGAGTTAATTGAACCTAATCTTATCCATCAGTCAATGGAGAAGGTAAAGGTCATTAAAGATACATGGAGTCGCCAGAAAACCTATAGCGATGTGAGGAGAAGAGACTTAGAGTTCGAGGTAAATGATTGGGTGCATTTAAAAGAATCACCAATGAAGGGTTTCATGAGATTTGGGAAGAAGGGGAAATTAAGTCTTCGCTATATTGGTCCCTATCAAATTGTGAAGAGGATTGTAAGATTGCTTATGAATTAGAGATGCCTTCCGAGTTAGATACAATTCATCTAGTATTCCACGTGTCAATATTGAAGAAATGTTCGGGAGATCTTGCCTTGGTGATCCCTGTTGAGAGTAATTGAGTAAAGGATAGCTTATACTATGAGGATATTCTGATCCAAATCCTTGATCATCAGATTTGCAAGTTGAGAACCAAAGAGATCGCCTCAGTCAAAATCTTATGGAGAAATCAATTTGTTGAGGAAGCCACATGGGAAGATGAGGAAGGAATGAAGAAAAATATCCGCACCTATTTGTTCCTAATGATAAGAGTGTTGAAGGTAATTTTATTACCCTTGACTAAGTTGATTGTCTATTCTTGAGTTCCCATTGAGTTTGATTGATGAGATGAGTTTTGAGTCTATTCGTGTCTTGATATCCATCTTTGCTCATCATTCGAGGATGAATGCTCCCAAGGAGGAGATGACGTAACAACTAATAAAATTACAAAAATACCTCTAGAGAAAAGATGTGCACATAATGCATCTTTCTATGCTCCATTTTCAAATTTGAGGTCGCATATGCGATCAACATGAAAAATCTAAGTGAGAAAATGGTCTCGGATGATTTTTAGAGTGATCGGATCAAAAGATAATTTTTTGGTCTAAAAAAAAGCAATGTCCATGGGACCTACACTTATTCTTTTTCAAATTTTTTTCGATGAAGATTGAAAAACTTGTTCAGAAAATTTTTGAAAAAAATACACATGGGCGCGACAAGTTCGCGTGCGGACCCGCTTTCCCATAGTGTGAATTTTTCTGAAAATATTTGAGGGGCATTCCGGATAATTGCCAACCCCTTCTAAACTCAATACACAATAAAATTAGGTCATTTTGAGCATAAAATGGTCTAAAACCTCATTCTAAGTCCTTCCTAAGTCATTGAAAAGTTAGGGCTTGAGAGAAGAGAAGAGAGAAGCAGAGATTGGAGATTCGAAGGCAATTCTTGAAGTTGATTGTTGATAGCTTCATCCCAGGTATGTAAGGCTAAACTAAAAGCATGAGATTGTTCTCTCATATGCCCCATGGATGGTCTTAGAAGAGTTGAGAGTCTATAAGTCCCTATACATGTTTTGCTGAATTACTTTCTTGAACAAACTCTTAAAAATTATATCAATTACATGTATTTTAATATGTTGATGATAATCATAAACTTGATTTCTTGAATTATATATATTTTCCATGAGATAATGTACAACCCTATGTGATGAATTGTGAAAGCATGCATAATGAGCTCAGGGATGGAGTCTAGAGCCTTGACTTGAGTATGTTGATGGTAATCTTGATATGAGTATGAGGTTGAGTTATTTGAGCTTGATGATCCCATGAGCCTTCATAATTGAGCTCTTGAGTTTGTCTAAATGACTTCTTCTAATTGATATTCTGAGCCCTTGAGTTCTTAAATGAGAATTGAGTCAATTGAGATAAGTTAAAGTCTCTGAGATAATAAAAAACCCTTAAGTTTGAGTTCATGAGTTGATGAGAGTCCCCATGAATCTAATTGAGGTGATGCGTGCCCCTATGAGGCTAATTGAGATGAGGAGGAGGAGTCTTATGAGCATTGAGTCTTGGGAGGAGTATTGATCACCAAAATGAGTAAGGGTGAGTCCCACTTGCACTCATTACCTATGCTAGCCCAGCATAGGAGAGGATTGAACCATTGCATCTCATAGTCCCCTCTTGAGTCTACATCCATGAAATAATAGAGGTCGGCAGAATTCAGATTCCTTGTGGATCATAGTATTTCCTTACGGAATGGCTGTGGCAACATCAGCGTGATTGTTGTATAACCACTGGCTCATAACTACTTGTATTCGGATAAGAGAAACTCCCAGACATTTCCCACATCGAGTACTCTGAGTCAAGTCGATTTGAGATGAGTTAAGTTGAGTTCCTTTGAGTTGAGTCTAAGTTAATTGATGAGGTTGAGTTGGTTGGGGTCACTTGTCTACTCTTTATTCTATCTTTAGATAGACATTTGACATCTGATTGAGCATTATGTTGAGTTGATATTGTTCTATATTATTCTACCTATTTCTATTTCATTTCGCTATTTACATACCGTACATTCTACGTACTGATGCCACTCAGTGCTACATCATTTTATGATACAGATACAGGGATTAGAGATCGTCAACAGGTGAATCGTTGAGTTACCTGATAAGTGAGCCTCCCTTACTTTGGAGGATTCATTACATTTTATTTCATCTTGCTTATAGAGTTATACTTGATAGTTTATTTTGATTTGACGCAGGCATGGGCCAGCCATTGGCACCACTTAATAGTGAGAGAGGCTTCATAGAATAGAGTCAGATCTTGATTGTTGAGACTTGTTGAGCTAGTTCTTCCTTCTAGCCTTTTATTTATTATATTAACTTGAGATTAGGTAGATATGCCCTTTTACTTTCCTATGTCTCTGTTGCTTAGTAGAGTTTATTGATTGAGTGATTGTGATGAGCCAAAGTGGTTCGCTTAAGGACTAGCAATAGTGTCTGGGTGTCGGTCACATCTTGGATACCCTCCCGAGGCAAGACACTACGGGCCGTGGAAGTTTCTATGGATTATAGGTCGACCCGTCGATGACTTTGATTACAACAACAAATAACAACATACCCAGTGATATCCCACAAGTGGGATCTGGGGAGGGTTGATTGTACGCAGACCTTACCGCTACCTCATAGAAGTAGAGAGGCTGTTTCCTAAAACCCTCAACTCAAAACTCATAAGCAGAAATACTAGATATGACAAAATGACAGGTAAGAGAATGGAACAGCAAATGCAACTAACAGTAAATGTCATATGATAATAAATAAATGTTAAAACTAACACATATACGCTAGATAATGAAAAGAAAAGGAAATTAAAAAAAGGAGTAAAAAAATAAAAAAAAAAAGAATGCTAACAGTAATACGAAAACAACCACGACGAGGAATAAGAAGAACAAGAAGAAAAACTTAGCCGGCTACTCTAATTCGCAACCTCCACATCCTTCTATCTAGGGTCATGTCCACAGTGAGGTCGAGTTCCACCATGTACTGTTTTATCACCTCCCCCAGTACTTCTTTGGTCTACCTCTACCCCTCCGACCAGCTCCCACATCCAACCTCTCGCACTTCCTAACAGGAGCATCGATACTCCTTCTCTGCACATGTCCGAACCAGCGC
>JAOTQR010078866.1:0-10963 GCA_025774065.1 Solanum ossicruentum
ATCTCAAAGGTAATATAAAGATAAAGTATATAGTTTTGATAGGTGGTAGCCCGAGGGGGTGGAAGTAACACCTAGCAGAGGGATAATCCTATCACGGGTGGTAGCTCAACGGGGTTAAGGAAGAACCTAGCAAATGGATGAACCCGATACAGTTCACCACTGATCAGTTGGTCATTTACAGTTTATGATGTGCACAGATTATACAGTAAAGGTAAAGCAAAATAAAGAACATAAAGTATTCAATCCCAAAGTATATGTAACGACGGTCTCTTATTCCACACCAGTGCATAGTTTCATTTGAAGTTGTATCTCATATATAGTATTTCATGCTTTACATATTCAGTACATTATCTCGTACTGAGTCCCTTGTGGGGGACCTGCATTTCATGCTACAGGTATAGATACTAGTATATCTCCCCAGTAGAGTACAGGACATCCAGCTGCTGTTACCAAGCTCCAGGTTGTTCTAGAGTTTGTATGTGTCTAAAGTTTATATGTTTGCATTGTATAGATATTTGAGGCGGGGCTTGTCCCGAACCTTATCAGATACTCTTTTATTTAGAGGCTTTGTAGACTATATAAATTAAAGTGTGGTCATGTTTTGTATTTTTAATACCATGGCCCCAACGGCCTAGTCGCATGCATTTTCTTTTAGCTTATATCAATGTTTATTTGCATACAAACATGTTGAGTATAGAATTCCTTTATAAAATGTATAGAAAGTGCATAAGTACAGGTTGGTTCTCCCGAGCCTTATTGGCGATGGGTGCCGGTCTACCCTAATGGGAGTTGGGGTGTGACAATCCACTTCTCTAAGATTGATTTTTGGTTCGGTTATCATCAAGTGAAGGTGAGGGAGTGTGATATTCCTAAGATGGTCTTCTATGCTAGGTATGGGCATTATGAGTTTGTTGTGATGTTATTTGGGTCGAGCAATGCACCGACCATCTTCATAGATCTAAAGAATAGGATCTTTAAACCCTACGTTTGATTCGTTTGTTGTGGTATTCATTGATGATATTCATGGTGAGGAGGAGCATAGGGCTCATTTAAGGGTTGTGTTGCATAGATTGAGGGAAGAAAAATTGTATGCCAAATATGATAAGTATGAATTTAGGTTGAAAGAAGTTGCCTTTCTAGGTCATGTGGTGTCGGGGGACAGTATTAAGGTTGATCCTAAAAAGATGGATGTGATTAAAAATTGGCCTAAACCATTGACCCCGTCGGATATTAGGAGCTTGTTGGGCCTAGTAGGTTATTACCAGAGATTTGTGAATGGGTTCTTATCTATTGCTTCTCCCATGACAAAATTGACCCAAAAGAAGGCTAATTTGTGTGGACCTTTGAGTGTGAAAAGAGCTTCAAAACCTTGAAAGGTAAGCTTGTGTCTGCTCCTATATTATCACTACCGGATGGGCTAGAGGGGTTTGTTGTGTATTGTGATGCTTCTAGAGTTGGTTTGGGTTGTGTTATAATGAAAATTGTAAGGTCAAAGCCTATTCTTCTAGGAAACTCAAAGTGCATGAAAAGAACTATTCCACCCATGATCTTGAGCTAGCCACCTTGGTATTTGCATTAAAGATATGGCATCACTATTTGTATGGGGTGCATGTTGATGTGTTCATTGATCATAAAAGCCTCCAATATGTCTTCACCCGAAAAGATCTCAACTTGAGGCAAAAAAGGTGGCTAGAAATTCTTAAGGACTATAACATGAGTGTGTGTGATCATCTCGGTAAGGCTAATGTTGTGGTGGATTCTTTGAGTAGGGTGTCCATGGTTAGCCTAGCTCATTTTTATGATGGTAGCAAAGGGGTGGCTAGGGATGTCCATCGGTTGGCTAGATTGGGCATTAGGTTGGAAGGAGTTGATAATAAGGGTGTTGTTGTTGATAGTTCTAAATCTTCATTGGTTGAGGAGGTAAAACCTAAGCAAGATCTTGACCCCGCTTTGTTGGAATTGAAGGCACTGGTAAAAGATGGTAAGGTGGAGGTATTCTCCCAAAGGGGAGATGGTGACCTTAGGTACTAAGGTAGGTTGTGTGTACCTTATGTTGATAGCTTGAAGGAAAAGATTCTTGATGAGGCTCATGGTTATTATGGTTATTCTTATTCTACTCACCCCGGATCCACTAAGATGTATAGGGACTTGAGAGAGGTGTATTATGGAGAGGCATGAAGAGGGACATTGCCAAATTTGTCTCCGGTTGCCATAGTTACCAACAAGTCAAAGTCGAACATCAAAGGCCGGGTGGCCTAACCCAAGACATAGAGATTCCTACTTGGAAGTGGGAAGAGATTAATATGAATTTTGTGGTTGGGTTGCCCAAGACTAGAAAGGATATTGATTCCATTTGGGTTGTGGTGGATGGGATAACAAAATCGGCTCACTTTCTACTGGTTAAAACTACATATGGGGCTGAAGATTATGCTAGGTTGTACATTCATGACTTGGAGAGGTTGCATGGGGATCCTTTGTCTATCATATCAGATCGTGGTGCACAATTCACTTTGCACTTTTGGAGGTCCTTCTAAAGAGGTCTTCGAGCCAAGGTAAAACTTAATACGACCTTTCACCCTCAAATGGATGGCCAAGCCAAAAGAACTATCCAAACACTTGAGGACATGCTTAGGGCTTGTGTATTGGAGCTTAAGGGTAGTTGGGATGATCATCTTCCATTGATTGAGTTTGCATATAACAATAACTATCATTCTAGTATTGGTATGGCTAATTTTTTAGGCTTTCTATGGTAGACGTTGTAGATCACTGGTTGGGTGGTTTGAGGTTGGAGAGGTGGCTCTATTGGTTCTGGATCTAGTTATGGATGCTATGGAGAAGTTAAGGATGATTAGAGAAAGGTTGGAAATAGCCCAAAGTCACCGAAAGTCTTATGCCGATGTGAGGAGAAGGGGTCTTGAATTCAAGGTTGGTGATTGGGTTTATTTGAAGGTGCCACCCATGAAGGGTGTGGTCCATTTTGGTAAGAAGGACAAGTTAAGCCCTAGATAGGTGGGTCCTTATATGGTGATGAAAAGGATTGGTAAGGTGGCCTACAAGTTGGATTTTCCTAGAGAAATGGAATTGGTTCATCTGGTCTCTCAAGTGTCTATGTTGAGGAAGTGTGTGGGTGATCCTAATGCTATTGTGCCTCTTGATGTTGTGGGGGTAGTTGAAGACAGCTTGACATATGAAGCAGTTCCAGTAGAGATCTTTGAAAGGCAAGTGAAGAGGTTGAGGAACAAAGAAGTTGCTTCCGTTAAGGTCCTTTAGAGGAACCAACAAGTCAAAGGTGCTACTTGGGTGGCCGAAGCGGATATGCAAAAGTGATACCCTTATCTTTTCCACTCCACTCCATCCTAAGGTATTGATCTAAGTCCTTTATATGATATCAAGTCTTTAGTTCATCCCTCATGTCATTGCATACGTTCATGTTTAAATTGACAAGTTCATGATGATTTTACACTTATGTTGAGATTTTTGAAATGATGCTTAAGTGCATTGTTGCATCTTGATGTGGGCTGAAATTTCATACTTGCATCTCTCATATACATTTCTTTGACATTTAGTGACGATTCTTCCCAAGGAGAAGATATTGAAACGACCCCAAAAAGTGTCCGAAAATGTGTCTCGAAAGTGCCCGGAATCGTAATTTCCATATATCTCAAAATTCTTGAGTGATATCAAAAATCCGACTTCGTATTCTTGTTCAGGGGTCAGTGGAAAATTGAATTAACCCAAATTTTAGAGCAAATGAATCACAATTTCATTTTTCCAAAAATACAATTTTCAGTGAGGTTTTTGCGCCCCTGGCGCAACGCGCCAAGGGTGCGCCTTAGTATAAATTTTGCCAATTTTTCAAGTTTGGTCCAAAGCTTTTGTGTCATGGGTCTAAGTGTTCCCATGCATGAAAATACCAATGCTTAGCCTTATTTCACCCTCATATCGTCCAAAACATTCCCAAATATTCACTCAAAGACTTAGCCAATATTTCATCTCCAATTTCAAGTAGCAAAAACTAATCAAGATCTTAAGGTTCTCATTCAAACTTCAAGTGTCCATCTTCAATCTTCTTCAAGGATTCTCCCAAAGTCAAGGTATGTGGGTTTCTTTCATTGGTTCCTTTCACCCATGATATCCAAGCTCTCTTTTACAAAAAATTGCATGATTTAAAGTTGATTTACTCAAAAGTCTTATGCATTATGAATTTCACTGCACACTATGTTGGGTTTCATGAAATCATTGTTTTAACATGTTCTGAGATATGAATCTATGATCTATTGTGAGTTTTGATGAAGGGTGTTAATATATATTGCTTGATGGTGTTACCAAGTATCTATTGATGGTTTTACATTGAATGTTAGTATGATTTCACTCTTGAATTGCATGGTTTTATCCTAGTATTATACACCTGCCAAGTATTTGATAAAATATCCGGCTTATGATTTCTTGAGGAATTGAAGGTCCAATAAATGTCTTATGAGTTGAATGACTATATGAAGATGAAAGAAATGTATGTATATGATATTATCTCTATAGTGTTGGGAATCAACCAAACCTCACTTGGGTGGTTGTAGGCCTACGTAACCTTGTTGAGGGGTTGGTACCTCGATCGCCTCGTTCGGGAGGTGGTAGTCCCTTGCAACTATGTCAAGAGGTTTATATCTTTATAACCACGTTGGCGGGTTTGTACTCCATCAACAATGTTGGGGGGTTTGTATCATATCAACCATGTTGGGGGGTTTGTACCCCATCAACTTATTGAGGGGTTCGTACCTCATTTGCCTCTCCAATGGGGTGGTAGGCATTGGATATGCACTGATAATGTCTCTCCTTACACATGTATTATATTCTATATAAGCATGGTTTTACTTCAAGCATCATTCATACATGTCATATTGCTATATGCTTACCCATTGCCTATGTTATGCATTTTGCTTGTGGTGCTTATCATGTATTGTATTGCATCCTACATACTTAGTACATTCAAATGTACCAATGGACACTCTATGTCTACATGATGTCACCATGTAGGAACTGGAGCCCCGCTTGATTATCCTCCTCCAGTTGCTAGTACGACTTCTCTCAAGCTCTTTGGTAAGTCCTTCATTTCGGGGATGATGCTTATGACCTCATGCTATGTTCTAAGACTATCGTTCTTTTATGTATATGTTGGCTATGAGGGTGAGCCCGGTTACTTGTTTTGGTCCCCGCTCTTATGTATGTAGTAGAGGTGTTTTTGGACATGTCATGTGTAATGTTATAAGCTTTGACTCTCTCTTGACTCTTGTTGTTTATGATATGGAAGATGTCACTTAGCCCTGATTATCCCTATTTACTATCTTTTGTTGTACTTTATTGCTTTCGTGACCAAGGATGTGTAATGATATGTTAAGAGGCTTGCTTGGGGTCCTTTGGGTTCCCCATGCGCCGTGTCACATCTACGCCCTAAGCTTAGGTCATGGTAGTGCTTAATAGACATCATAGACCGATAGACTAAAAATAATAAATATAGACAGAGAAACTAGAATATAGTACAACAAAGTGAAATAGAAGCGGTGAAGGTATGTATGCAGATCTAAATACAAGCAAAACCTAAGACCTATACGCCAACTGATCCCCCAAAAACTCAGGAGGTACACAAGCACACAATGCTAAAGTAGAGTTGAGCATATGAAAATGCTAGGTAGGAACGATGAACCTCTTGTAGTTTCAAGGAGCAACTGAAGAGCGAACACTCTTGAACTCTAACGGAGGATAGTATGAAACCCAAACCTCTAATCCCTCAAGATGTAAGTAGTCTTTAACCCTGTTGTAGCCTAGAACTCTAATTCTTGAAGGTGTTGATCTTAGATGTTATGATGAAATTAATAGCCAAACTCTATCTCTCTGCTCTTTGTAGGAAAATAGGTAATTTATAATAGGGGAAGGGATAGAGCTAGGCCTCTAACTATTGACGGGCTCTTTTAGTACTCCCACATAACCAGTGATCATCTCTGAAGCCATATGGATTTCGATGTGCGAAAATGACATGTCAATTATATAAAACAGGCTTATGAATAAATAATCAAACTTCTGGTGATGTTATCGCATATCCAAAGCTCCGTCTACCAGAATCAAGTCAGCTATGCCAGTCTACAAAGATCTATGTCTCTCGAGTCACACTAGGCGGATGCAAGTAGTTTACTAGTTTTATAACAGCACAGGTTTATGCCATCACTAATCTAAGCCTAAACTAAGGCCAAACATGTTTTATTATACCATAAACTCAACTAAAATAAATTATAAACAAGTATGGTGGTAGGAAAATACAATACAAGTATTCATCAGCAACAATATCAGTTAAAATATGAATTCTTAGCATACATAGAATGTGCCATTAACTCTCCACCCAATATTCATGCAAATTCACTTATATTTACATATTTAAACTCAATCAAACAGACGGGAAGTTGTAGCCTGCCTATAGGTTGAACATGCCACTCCAACCTATGTCATTAGAGCTTTTTTCTTTTTGAATAACCTCTGAACGTAGCCAAGCTGTTAAAAATAGAACTTCACAGTGCTGTAACAATCACCCTGACATTAAAATCGCAAGAAACTGAGATGGACCAATTTTAGAATAAAAAGTGAGAAAAGTAGGATCTGCATCCAAAAATCCCCAAAGTAATCTAAAACATTAGTCCCAACTAGCTCCCTGAGCTCATGTCTAAAATTGGGACACAATGCGAGACCTGAAAACACCTTAACATCAATAAATGAGAAAAATCCAAATGAAGTTCAAACTAACCAACTATGGCCACAACTATTTTCAAGAAGTTACTAGAAATTAAGCTCCTATAGCTAAAATCAAGCACACCATGATGTTTTCCATGAAATCCCCATAGTTTAAGCTCTGAAATCACGCTATTCAAACCTATATTGACTAAAATTACTTCTTAAAGTTTCCCCAAAAAAAATACAGTCCAAAAATGACTTGGGAGAGTAGCTAAATTACCAAACCTAGCTCAAACAAAGCTTTCAGTTCACCTTCTGAGCCTACCAATGCAATCCTTGCGAAAAGTCCCTAAAGTCTGACCTTTGGATCACCCAATTTGGACTTGCTCAGCTCCAGAAATCTCTTTCCAAAACTTCTCAATTTGAGTTGCTCATGACTTAAACAAGGAATATAAAGGCCACCTCTCTAACCTCCACGATTGCGGCCAGGAGTCTGGGGTCACAAAAAATAAGTCAGCTGTACTAGATATCAACTAAAAAACTGATCTCCACTAAGTCTAAAATTCTCAATAGGGTGCTTTGAATTTGTTGGGAATCCCGTGCACACAAACAAAGCTACCCCACCAAATTTAACATTTTGGACTCAACGACATACTTAAAATTTCCATACGAGATTGTTATGACTAAATGTGGGTCCTACTCTCATGGTCCCTTTTTTTAAAAATCAAATTCCACCAAAGGTCTCGGAATGAGTTCGAAAGCCTCGAGAATCAAAAGAGAGGTCGTTCAAGATTGAACTCGACTTTTCGGAGCTTACCATGCCATCAAAAAAATCCTCTTTAGGGTATATTTTCTACGAACAATGACCAGGGTCAAATTTTGATAAGTTTTCAACGCTAAATGGCTGAATACGGTTTAAACTCCTATCAAAAGCCTCGAAACTCAAGCCATTCCAAAGTTGTTCGAACTATCAAAATTCTGTTTTGAAATCGTTTACCTGCAATTTAGCACAAAATCAACTTTTTAATTTTAAAAGGCCTTCAAATATGAACAATTTCACAACGTACAAATCAATTATCACACGGCCGAGCTATCAGTGACACAGGAGGTCATAAATGACCTATGATTGCTATAAGAATGCTCTAAATGGTAAAAAAAGGTGTTGTACATGAAAAAATGACATGAATCACTAAAGTTTTAAGGAAATCCTAGTAGAGTAGTTACTTCTAATGATTTGTGCCACACATGTGGAAAACCAGGATATTTTATTAGAGATTGTCCAATGTACAAGATGAAGTGTAAAGATTATGTCAAAGATGGAGGCAATATACACAAGTCAAGAGACCAAGTCCCTGATAAGAAAAGTGCAAAGGCAACAACAGCCTACGTTGTGAAGAAGGCTCTTACTATTTGGGAAAATTCTTGAAGTAAGTTAGAATTGTCTAAGCACAAGGAGGATCTTTCCTTGATGGCTGTGAAGGATAATGACGAAATCGATAATCAAATGTTTGCATTTATGGTAAAGTTTGAAGATGATGATGAACCTGAGGAAGAGGAAACTCTATCTAATTTTAGCAAAATTTGTACATCTTTTCTATTAAGAAGTTGAGGAAGTTAGTTGTTATTCTTATTGATTTGATTACTTAACTAACTACTGAAAAGAATGTATTGAACAATTAATTAGATCATGTTCAAGATGACAAAATTATCCTTGTTTATTAGTTTTTTAATGTTAAGAAACATGTTTTTAGATTTGGAATTAATGTAGCTCTTTGTGAAAAGCTGAATTAAGAAACAAAGGGTGATTAAAAAAGGGAAAGAAAAGGCTACTAACTTGAGCTTGAACTAGTCTAAATGATGCTAAGACAAAACTGACTATGGCACTAGATAGGAATATTTAGTTAGAAAGGGATACTTAGTTAGAAAGGGACTTGGTCCGAGTAAAGAAGAGTTGTCCAAATCACTCAAATAGACAACTTCGTTAAAAATGATAGAAACTCTGACTTATAGGGAGATAATAGCAAGAAAGCTATGGGGTTTGTGAAGAAGGATTTGTCTCTCTTATATAAAAAATGTCAATGTGTCTAATTTGTTATTTTGTACTCACTATGGAAAGGAGGTCATATGAAGATTATCTGCCTTGCAGAGAAACATTTTGAAGAATGTTTGGCAGGATACTTTGAACAAAAGAAAAGAAGAATGGGACCTTGTCCTAGATTAAATTCTCAAAAGCGTTCCAAGCTAAAGAATGTGATGTTACCTCCTTAGACAAAATTTTTTTAACTACCCCCTTATCTTCTTATTAGGAAATCAAATAAAAATGGGTTCCTATATTTAATAAGTGATTTTTGTTAGTAAATAAAGAAAGCAACAACCAATGTTGGTAATATGGATAGTGGCTTCTTAAAGCATATGACTGGAGATGTTGCAATCTTTCTTTCACCCAAGGTACTTTAAGGTGGAGGTGTTTCTTGTGGAAATGACAAAAAGGGTTACATTCTTGGTATAGAAGGATTGGAAAGTCACTAGAACACTTAAAGTAAATATTTATCATGTCAATGGGCTGAAGTTTAGTCTGTCGAGTGTATCTCAAGTCTGTGAAAGGGAAATTAGGTGCAATTTTGGTCAGAAAAGTGTATCCTTACCACTCTAGTTTCACAAGATGTGATTTTTGTGGCAAAAAAGGGTGAAGAACATGTATGTGACTGATCGAGATTCTATAGAGGGAGATGAACTAACATGACTTAGTACTCAAAGTTAGAATATAGAACTTTGAAACAAAAGCCTTTGTCATCTAAGCTACTCATTGCTTGAAAAGCTTGCTGCAAAGAAACTGGTTTGTGGGCTACCAAAGTGAAGTTTGCTGAAGATAAAATTTGTGAATCTTGTGCCAAAGGGAAGCAGATTAGATCCTCATTGAAGAAAGAGAAGAAGGTTAATACTACCATACCATCAGAGTTGATTCATATGGATCTAATACGGGTCAGTGAAGATTCAAAGTAGAGGAGGAAATAAGTATAGTTTGCTGATTGTAGATGATTTACTTGATGTTTACTTGGACCATGTTCTTGCAATCTATGAATAAAACATATGATGTATTTGTGATCTTCGCTAAGATGATATAGACAAGTTAAATAATAAAATAGCACGGATCAGGTGCGACCATAGAACTGAGTTTGAAAATGCAAAGATAGATATCTTCTATGCAAAAAATGGAATCTATCATAATTTCTCAGCTCCCAGAACTCCTCAACAAAATAGTGTAGTAGAAAGGAAGAACATAACCTTGATGGATATTGCCGGAACAATGTTGATAGATTCTAGACTTCCCATGAAATTTAGGCTGAAGTTGTGAATACTGCTTGCTATGTGATTAATAGATGCTTGATCAGATTTATTCTTAACAAAACACACTATGAGTTTTTCAAAAATGGGAAACCTAAAGTGAGCTTGAGAGCTTTTGGTTGCAAATATTTTATTCTCAGCAATGCCAAGAAAAACTTGGTTAAGCTTAATGCAAGAAGTGATGAAGTTGTATTTGTTGAATACTCAAATTCTAGCAAGGATTACATAGTTTTTAACAACAGGACACAGGGCATTGAAAAAAGTATCCATATGATCTTTGATGTGTCTGGTGAACTTAAAAGATTAAAGAATCAAGATGAGGTCTAGTCTGAAGAACTATTATAGTTCCACAGGGATTGTGTCAATGTTGATCAAGATGGTGAAAGAAATTTGGAGCAGACTAATTTTGATTTTGATGTTTCAGGAGGTACAACTGTTTAGGATGGAGGACTTGGTCCTAAACCAATTGCTGATAATTGTTGAAAATTAAACTAAATTCATTAAAGAAGATTGAAAGACTCAACAAATTAAATAAAGGAGGATGAACCTAGTCCAAGATACATGTATCTAATCAAGAGTCTCTTTGTTCTATGACCATACAAGTTTTATGTTTATCTCTTTGGAAGTGAAACAGTTTTTTTAGCCTATAAATAGGTGCATCTTATTTTTTTTTAAGAAGTAAGAAAAGTAAATAAAAGTTCTACATTCAAAAATTCCTTTTCCTCTCCTTCTTGTGTGAGACAATTGTGTGAGTGTATTCCACTGTGCACTTAACATTTGACATCAGAGCCTATAACAAGTGTAACCAATAATATGCCGCTGCCCCAATTGACGAAGGTGGATTATGAGAATTGGAGCATCCAAATGAAAGCTCTTCTCGGTTCAATGGATTGTTGGGAGGTAG
>JAOTQR010078867.1:0-10963 GCA_025774065.1 Solanum ossicruentum
GACAATTTGGCTTCCAATTCACCCAAAATGCTAATACTAGTCACTACTCTTAAGCTTCAATCAAACTAGCAGAGCTTTGAACAAAGATACAAACAGTAAGCATTAACCATAATTTATGCATTTAGCAAACTTACACCTGCAACCCCAAAAATTTCTCTTAGAAGAAAAAACGACAACAACAGAACGACTCGATGAACAGACCAGGAAATCATGATTGAACAATATCATGATAGCAACATTATATAGTCAACAAAGAATGCCCTAAAACTATGTGCTGTCCCATTCATGCTTAAACAATGACAATGGACAAAATTCAGCTGCAGCGCCCTCAGTTAACATAACCTGTTAGCATTGTTCACTCTAAAGCAAAGTAATAATGACATCATAACAAGAGTCCCCAGGAATACTTTAACGACCAGATGACGACAACATCACAACATCTACTTCATCACAACAGGGCGTTTCCAGTCAAAAGAAACTAAGCGTCAGCAGCAACTAACGACATTATCCATTTCGAACAAGGCATTTTGAGTGAGAAGTTAACTAAATACACACAAAATAACTTCGCGACGCCTTCAATCAATCGCATTCAACCACAATCCCTAAAATTCGACATGGGGGGAGAGGATAGAGTATTACCTTTTTGGGGGCAGCAAACTGAGGACGACGAGCTCGACGAAGCTTTGAATTCACCACTGCTAGCCTCTGAATTGCCTACACCAGTTCAAGACCAAGAATCCTTAACTTCGAGAATCTCGAAAACGCTCAATCAGTAGAACTGATCCGTTAGAGCGAAATCAAATGCAATAACGTTTTCGAAGTCAAGAACGACTCCCGAATTCCTTCGATGATTCAAGATTCTTACGGGTTTTTGAAGATGACTCTGGCTAGGGGTTTTTGAGGTTCCGAACGGCTACCCCCCAAACTAAGGAAAAGAGGGATTGTATATGTAGAAATTAGGGCGAAAATGGGGGAAATTAGATGGTAAATTAGAGATCTTGAGGATCCATTTGAATTCAAAACTCAAATTCAATCTTTGGGGACAAGAAAATCTCTGAGATTTGATCCCAAATCTTCAACGGATTGAAAGCTTACCGTTGATTGAGGGATTGAGACGTGATTTTTGGAGGAAAACGTTGGGGATTCTGGTTTCTGGTTTTGGTTTTTCTCTTGACTTTCTTCTGGTTTTTGGGGTTTTCTCAGTTTTTCCAGGGGAAAGATGAAGAAAAAGAGGGATTAAGGGAATTAGGGGTCGCGTGAACTGGGACGAAAGAAAGGAAAAAGGATAATTGGGGGCGCATGGCCCCCACGCACTACGTTTTGATTTTTTTTCTTTTTTTTTAAAAAATGGTTCAAAAATCGTTAAAAAATAAAATAAAGCTTGATGACTAATTTGACACCGTGGAGGGTAAAAATTGGGTGTCAACAATGATAATTTAATATTGAAGTTCTTTCAGTAGGATCAAATTTTAAAGAGCTCAAGTCAAACTCATGAGAAGAATGTACTGCTACTTCAGAATGATTGCCATTTCCTTCTTTGTTAGATTGACTATGACTATGACAGGCTAAAATTTGATTTTGGTACTTTAGTAAAATACTTCTTCACTAAATACTGAGACTGAAGTGTAAAGTAAGAATTTAGTTAGAATTATAAGAACTAAACACTTAATAACTAATAAAAATTAAAAAATTACTCTAAGTTAGCCCCCCAAAAATACAGAACTTTCATAAATATGGAATTAATGAATATAGTTGAAATATTCATATGAAAAATTAAAAAAATTAGTCTAAGTTAAATCATCTAAATTAAAGAGCACATCGACAAATACTAAACCTAATATATAAAATTCGGAAAATTAAAAAAAAAATTCATACCAAGAACTTACCATCATGAGTAGTTGAATGGAGATTAAAGAAACAAGAATATCCGGCGAGCAGCAGAAACCAGTGACGACAGATCGCTGGTGGAAGTTGGAGACAGAGGCAAGTCGCAGGGAACGAAGAATGGAAGTGGAAAACCATGGAATATGAGACAAAGCAAAAGTAAAATATTAAAATCCCTAGAATAAGATGATTTTTTTATTTGTTGACTTTTAAATTAGGAATTTAAAATATAAAAATAATCTATCAAAAAATGACGTTGGTTTGTTCATATTTTTAATTAAAAATCAGCTTCCAAATTCGCTAGCCTTTTTTTCTAAAACAATCCCCTTAGTCAGACTCAAACACGCGATGTCAATGTGAGTTCTGAACCCTTAGACCGCTAGGCTACACCTTTGGCATATGTTCAGGGGGGTTCAGTGTGTGTGTGTATAGGATGTAACACCCCACATCTTACATGTACTAGTTCTATTCAAATGAAACATGATATGATTTAGTCAAATTAGCACTCAGTGCTTGAATCTCATATTAGAGGACGATATGTGCGTCTAATTCTTAAGACGATCGAGTGTATACAAGTTTTATGTCAAATTGAGGAGATCACGACCCTAAACAAAGTGAGAGAATTGAGGTGCTTGCAAGACTTAGGAAGCTAGCAGGTGAGTTACCTATTTGCTTAGCTTAAACTTGCTAGCTAGATGGAGACGAGGCCCGAGACCAAATTTGTCCAAGTTCGATAATGAATAAAGTCCGGGTTAAGGGTGTGACTTGAGCCCACATTTTAACATCATAAATGGACAATATTTATAGCCCAATATGAATACTAAAAAGGGCCCAAGTACATTCACAATTCACTTGTTGATTTGGGCCCAAACTAAGTGAAGAAAATTAGGAAAATGGACAGCCAAGACCCATCAACTTTGAGACCCATTTAGGCCCAATTGAGAGGGCCAAGCTACTGCATCACTAGCTTGAGTATATGTATTAAAGTCAAAATCTCAAGAGAAAGTCGGTGAAAGAGTCTCTTTAAAAGGGCTTAAAAAATCAGCATCTTTAAGTCATTTTTAATTTGGGAAAAAAATCAATTTTCATAAGGTTTTCTCTCTACTCTTTCTTAGCCTTGCAAAGCAGCCACAAGGAGACTTTTAGGGTTCTTAGAGAATCCCTACACCTTTAAGGTAAAGGTAATTAAGAATACTTATGTGTTTAGTATGGTTTTCTCATGAAAAACAAGAGACTATGTTGGTTAGGTATATGCTGAAACTTTTGGACAGAATGTGTTCCAAGGGTTGTTATATACTTTTATTATTTATTTGGGAGTTTTTCTCTTCTTGGTTGGCTTGATTATGAAATAAGGTTGCTTTTCTTAACTTGTTTCAGTTCCATAATGATGTATAAAGGTCGCTGCACTATTTGGTTATATGTAAACAATCGAGGTTTAACGTGTTATCCTAAGTATGTTGTCTGTAGAAATTGTGGGCTGATTGATTGAGGACTATGGTCTCACATCTTCTACCTACTTTGAGGACTATTTTTGAACTATTTTAGTACTGTTTTTATGTATAAATATTGTGGGAACAGTTTGATTGAAGTTGGTAAAGGTTTATTGTTGACATCGTAATGTAGCAAAGGGACGTATTGTTATGCTGCCTACTTGTATGTTGTGTATAATTGTTATGTGTTGTGCCTTATAAGCTGTTGCAAGACTGTTAAGAGTATAAAACAAGCTGTATACTACTTGTGCATAATAATGGTTATTAGAAAATACGACTATAAGTGGAATACGACTATAAGTGGAATGGTTGAAAGAATGCCTTTGGGTCGCTAAATACAAGCTTGCTGCTCGGATGTTACTTTTTATAAGATTGGACTGCAAAGAAGTGTTACTTAGCTACTAACACTAGTCTTATTTCCTACTATATTGTAGATAAATATTTGGAGGAAAGGGAGATTATTTCAAGGTAATAGCGAGGTGGTACAATATGGTATGTAAGGCTACTTGATTTCATATTACTTGGCATGAAATCTAAATTCTTCCTTGGCACATAAAGGCACTTACTAACTCCGACACAACTATTAACCGTGCCTCCACTCTTTCACATGTTCATATTCTCCCATACATAGTCACCTTCAAATCTGCATACATACGTGGATATCAAGTTACATGGGTTCTTGTTGCTAAATAAAGTTTACGAGTTGTTTCATCTCATACACATTTTATTGTTTGTGTAACGTACTCTTTTCATTGTCATATTGTCTTGTATGATTATTTACATGTCACATGCTACATCTACAGTCCTACAGCTCCAATATTATAACCACCAAAAGAATCATTTCAAAGGTAATTGAAAGGTAAAGTATATTGCTTATTGATATGTGGTAACCCGAAGGATGAAAGAATCACCTAGCCAGAGTCAATCCCATCATAGAGGGTAGCCCAAGGGGTAAAACGAAAAGCCTAGCCTGGGCCGATCCCGATACAGATTTAGCGCTGATCAACAGGTCATTTGTATTACATGTTGTGTACAGATTATACCGTAGAGGTAAAGTAATAAAAAGAACATAAAGTATATAATCCCATAATATGACTAAAGGTGGTCTCTTATCCTACATCAGTGCATAGTTTCATTTGAGTTGTTACTTCATATACAGTATTTCCTGCCTTACATATTTAGTACATTATCTCATATTGACGTCCCTTATAGCGGACTTGCATTTCATGCTGCAGGTACAAGTGCTACTAGATCTCCCCAGTAGGAGTACATGATATCCAACTGTTGTTACCAAGCTCCAGGTTGTTTCGGAGCTTTTTGTGTCTAGAGCTTATATATTTGCATTGTATGGTTAGTCGAGGTGGGGTATGTCCCAACCCTTATCAGATACTTTTACTTATCTAGAGGTTTTGTAAACTATGTAAATTAAAGTTTGGTCATGTCTCGTACTTTAGACAACGTGGCCCCAACAACCTAGTCATATGCATTTCCTTTTGGCTTGTTATTATTGTTTACTTTATTTAAAGCATGTCAAATGTAGAAATCCCTTATAGTATACATAGAAAGCGCATGGATACAGGTTGCTTCTCCTGATCCTTATCGAAAACGAGTGCCAGTCCGCCTTAACGGGACTTTGGGCGTGACAGAAGTGGTGGGCCTATTTTCCTAATTTTCTTCACTTAGTTTTGGCCCAAATCAACAAGTGAGTAGGGGAAATGGTACATTACTAACTCAATAAAATACGGCTAAATATTCAAGAGAAAGTCCACCAAAATTATCTCTTTAAAAGGGCTTACAAGCAGCATCCTTAAGCCACTTCAACTTGTAAAAAAATCAGATTTTCTTACGGCTTTCTCTCTACACTTTCTTACCTTGTAAAGAAGCCACAAGGAGACTTTTAGGGTTCGTGGAGAAGCCCTACACCTTGAAGGTAATGGTAAGTAAGTTTACTTATGTGTTTAGTATGGTTTTCTTATGAAAAACAAGAGACTATGTTGGCTAGGTATATGCTAAAACTTTTTGACAACATGTATTTCAAGAGTTGTTGTATACTTTTGTTGTTTATTTGGGAGCTTTTCTCTTCTTGGTTGGCTTGATTATGAAAGAACGTTTCTTTTCTTAATTTGTTTCAGTTTTGTAATGATGTATAAAGGTCGCTGCACTGTTTGGTTATATGTAAATAATCGAGGTTTAACGTGTGTAAGTGTGTTGTTGGTAGAAATTGTGGGCTAATTGATTGAGGAATATGGTGTCACATCCTCCACCTATTTTGTGGACTATTTTTGAACTGTTTTAGGACTATTTTTATGTATAAATATTATGGGAACATTTTGGTTGAAGTTGGTAAAGGTTTGGAATTGTTGACGTCATAATGTAGCATAGGACGTAATGTTATGCTACCTATTTGTATGTTGTGTATAATTGTTACGTGTTGTGCCTTATGAGCTATTGTAAGACTGTTAAGGATATAAAACTAGCTGTATATTACATATGCATAAGAATGGTTATTAGAAAATACGATTATAAGTGGAAAGGTTGAAAAAATGTCTTTGGGTTGCTAATTATAAGCTTGCTGCACGGGTGATAGTTTTCATGATATTGGGCTGCCAAGAAGTGTTTCTTTGCAGCTAATACTAGTCGTATTGCCTACTTTATTGTAGATAAATATTTGGAAGAAAGGGAGGTTATTTCGAGGTAATAGCAAGGTCATATAACGAGGTATGTAAGGCTACTCAATTTCGTATTACTTGGCATGAAATCTAGATTCTTCCTTGGCACATAAAGCACTTACCAACTCTGACACAACTATTAATCATGTCTCCACTCTTTCACATGTTCATATGCTCTCATACATAGTCACTTGTAAACCTCCATAAGTACTTGGATACCAAGATACACAAGTTCTTTCTACTAAATAAAGTCCATGTGTTATTCTATCTCATATGCATTTTCACTATTTGTGTAACCTACTCCTTTCATTATAGTGTTATTTTTTGTGATTATGTACATGTCATATGTTGTATCTACGCTCCTACAGTTCCAATATTATGACTACTAAAAGAATCATCTCAAAAGTAATTGAAAGATAAAGTACATTACTTTGATGGGTGGTAGCTCTAGGGGTGGAAGAATCACCTAGCTCGGGCCGATCCTATCACGGGGGTAGCCCAAGGGGTGAAAGGAGTAGCCCAAGGGCTGAAAGAAAAAGCTTAGCTAGGGTCGATCCCAATATAGATATACTTTTGAGAAGCATAGTAGACATGCAACCAATCCATCCCAAGAATGACATCAAACTCTACTATGCCTAATTCAACAAGATCACAAGGAAACAACTTATGCAAAATGCAAATAGGACAATTTCTATAAGCCCTCCTAGCAACAATAGAGGCACCAATAGGAGTAGACACTTCATATGACTCATGCAACAACTCGAGGTCAACATAGAACTTTTTAGCAACAAAAGGGTTAACAAAGGAAAGAGTAGCACCGAGGTTAATCAAAGCATATACATCAAAGTCAAGATTTTTAATATATCGGTAACAACATCAGAAACCTCACCAACCCCTTGCATGCCATGTAGAGCATACAATCGATTGTTCCTTGGCGCACCACCTTGAGGATCACCTCTACCCAATGGAACCGATTTTCACTCTGGCCTTTGCCATAGTTTTTTGGACAATCTATCTTCTTGTGACCAAGTTCCCCATATTCAAAGCATGTATTAGAACCTTTCAAACATGGGCCTCCAAGGCTCCTTATACATTTAGGGCACACATCAATTGGGACCACACCACCAACACCTTGAGGCCTAAGGAAGTCATTGGCAAACCCCCTATTAGTAGCATGAGAAGACCCTTGGCCTTGACGAAATCTAACATCCTTTTGGAATTTACCCTAGAATCAGGCCCTCTTAGCCTCATACCCCTTCTCTTCCTCAATTTCTCCTCCTCCATTTGCTCGTCATAGGTCATCAACCGAGACAAGTCTATGTCACTAATTAGCATGACAGACCGGTACTCCTCACTTACAAAGTCGAAGACCCCTTCACAAACTTATTCATCCTAGATCTAGGATCGGCCACCAAATAAGGAGCATACTTTGAAAGTTGATTAAACTTGAGTGCATACTCCCTCAAACTCATAGCACCTTATTTCAAGTTCAGAAACTCCACCAACTTAGCTTTCCTAAACTCAAGAGGGAAAAATCGATTAAGGAAAGCCAATTTGAACTCCTCCCAAAGCACCACATTACCAATTCCTTTCTCCCCTTTCCATTGGTAATGCCATATTTGGGTTATCCCTTTGAGTTGGTAGGCCTCCAACTCTACCTTTTCATTCGGTCCAACACCCATGATATTCAAGATCTTGTAGACCTCGTCAATGAATTATTGTGGATCTTCATCCCCTTTGATGCATAGAATACAGGAGGATTCATCATCATGAAGTCCCTTACCCCAGCTCCCGGGGTTGTAGCATGAGGGGCTGGGCCCCTTGATTGACTTGGTTGGCCACAACTTGGGCAAGCATAGTAAGAGCATCCCAAAACTCACCATTGGTAGGTTGCTCCTCAGGAGTATGGGCCCTTCTTCCTCGAGTGTTGGGCATGATCTAGCATAGCCAAGAACATTCTTTAGGGGAAAACTTACCATAACTCTATAGTACGACTTAGAACATGAAGAAGGGAAACATTTCTTAAAATGTCTCATAGCCTCCTATTCATAGTCATGGTGGCTTCACAACCATGAATAGGACTCTAATCGACGTGGTGTGTTGGACTCCGTGGATCTATCAACCTAGTGCTCCGATACCAAGTTTGTCACGACCCAAGCCTAGGGCTTAGACGTGACATGACAAATGGGGAACCTGAAGGAACCCCAAAACAAGCCTCTTAACTTGTCATTACACATCATTCGTCGCGGAAGCATATAAAAGACATAAAGAGTAAGAATAGGGGCAAAGGGGCTAAGGGACAGCTTGCACAACATCATATTCAAGAGAAAGAAGTCAAATCCCACATTATAGATACATAATATATCTAACAAACAGCTCTAATACTTAGATAAGAGCGAGGGCCAAGACAAAGAAATCGAGCTCACCCTCATAGTCATGATAGAAAATAAAGAAGAGTGTCTCAATATGTGATAAGAGAAACATAGAATAAGGTCCCCAAAGTGGATGATCCACCAACTAGCTTGAGTAGTACCAAACTAGCCACATGGAGGAAGAGGAAGAGGATGATCAACTTGGGCTCCGGTTCTTACATGGTGATATCATGTAGGCAAGAGTAACCGTTAGTACATTTGAATGTACTAAGTATGTAGGATGCAAATGCAACAAGAAATAGACATTATAATCAAAATGCATAACAATAGGCAATTGGCACAATTTAATAACATGGCATGTATGATCAATGCATAAGTAAAACATGCTCAAGTAACTTATATTCATATAAGATATCATATGTGTAGAAGATACCAAGCTAGATTTTAAAAGTATAAACCCCTTGGTTGGTTGATGATGGTTTCACCCCATCACCCTAGTGGTATGGTACAAACCCCTCATGTGGTTGATGATAATTTCACCTTACCATCCTGGTGGCAAAGTACAAACCCCTCACATGGTTGATGAGTACAAACCCTCATCTCGGTTGATGCGTACAAACCCCTACCTCGGTTGATGAGTACAAACCCCCACCTCAGTTGTCAAGGTACTAGCTTCTTGATTGGCTATCAAGGTACTAACCCCCGACAAGGTTATCCGGACTCTTAGTCCCCCTGGATCGGGCATGGTCTAATGCAACACTTTATATAGATTATATCATATACATAAGTTTCTTTCTTCATCATAATATTAATCATATCATATCTCATGCTTTGGACCTTCAATTCCTCAAGAAATCATATCTAGACATTTTATCAAACACTTAGAGGGTGTGTAATGCTAGTATAAAACCATGGAATATATGGATAAAATCTTGCAAGAAATCCATTGTAAACCATCAATCAACACCTTTTAATACCCTCAAACAATAAACATCAAAACTCCTCATCAAATCTCATAATAGATCCAAGATTTAATGCTCAAAATATAGCAAAACAATCACAATTCCACATAGCTTTAACATAGTGTGTAGTGAATTACATAATAAGCAAGACCCATTAGTAAATCAACTTTAAATCATGCAATTTGAGTCAAAGGAAGCTTGGGTATCATGGATGAAAGGAATCCGTGAAAGAAACCCACATACCAAGCTTGAAGATAAACTTGGTGATGATTGGAGATGGAAACTGGAAGCTTGAAGAAGAACCTTAAAGGAAAACCTTAGTTTTGGATGAGGGTTTTGAGACATGAATTTGGGGGTGAAAATTATGGCTAAGTGTTTGATAGGATATTGGGAAATGTTTTGGATGATATGAGGGTGAAATATGGCTAAGTATAGCTAAAAACATGTTTGGGAACACTTACGTCCAAGACCCAAAAGCCATGGACCAAGATAAAAATCACTGGTAAAAAGATACACGGTCCGCGTCTGGTCCACGATGTGGACCAATTGCAGAGTAAAGTTAATACATGTCCACAATAGCTGTGCGTCGCGACACTGTCATAGATCGATTTTGGATAATAAAAATTATGATAAATGAAATTGCTAATAGGTTCCTCTTAAATCGGGATTAGACCCTTCTCCACCTAATTTTGACCCCCTGAACAAGAATATAAAGTAAAATTTTTGATATCGCGCATGAATTTTGAGATATATAGAATTTAAAATTCTGGATATTCCAAGGCACATTTTCGGAAATATTTTGGGGTCGTTTAAAACTAGATCGCAAAAAATGTGTTTTACCATGGTCCAATGAGTTGTCATGGGATAACTTGTTAACTATGATAACTCATTGACTAAGCAACATTTGAATGAGTAAACATCAGATATTGTAAGCTTCCAACTATATTTCTATATTGCGACGGATCGTTAAGAGGAGAACCCTCTTTAGATTCTAGGCATGGACCACAAGCTACAGGTGTCCTTACTAGTTTTGCATCAGCTATGTTGGTTCTTTCAAGTATCTCACATATATATTTTTGTTAGTTAAGGAATAAACCAACAATTGAACGAATGACTTCAATACCCCAAAAAAATTCAGATCACCAAGATCTTTTATAGAGAATCGAGTATCATGTTTTTTTATAAATTTTTCAACATAGGGAGACTAATTACCAGTGATTATGAGATCATTAATATAGATGACTAGATAGATGATCACTCCAAATTTTGCATGGATGAAAAGGCAATGATCACTCTGAGAATGATGAAAACCAAGAGACAACAAATAGGCTTTCAGTTCATCATACCAAACTTGTGGAGCTTCTTCAAGCGACAGATAGCCTTGTGCAATTGATATGTTAGACCCCGTAATTAGCTAAATGGAGGTCAATTGCTTATTCGGGAAAAGTTGTTGTGATTGAGGTATATTTTAAATTTAACTAATTTATGATGCGTGACTATGGAATCAAGTGAATTTGGCGGGTAAAAATTAAAGTGAATTCGGAAGTCCTTAATTGGATTAAAATAGAAAAGTTTGGGACTTAATT
>JAOTQR010078868.1:0-10963 GCA_025774065.1 Solanum ossicruentum
AGAGATTAAATACTCTTGTAATACCCTCATATTTCTTCATCATAGTGATATCATCGGTTGTTCCCGTGGTTTTTTCCAGAAAGGGTTTTTCACGTTAAATCCTTGTGTTCTCATTTTTACTTTTCTGCTCATATATCTTTTCTTTATTGTCGATATAATTATAACATGCACAAATCAAATATGTATCCCTATTAGAAATGACATTTTGAATTGAAAAAAACTGTCAGAATTTGATTCTGAGGTCTCCTTGACCCGGAACCCAAAAAAGCTCGTCAAAACAAGTTAAAAGTTCAAACATCTAAAATAATCTTGAAAACTCTAAAAATTATAATGAGATTATTTCTAGCATTAGTTTCACCATCCGAAACCATTGGAACAGTCAAAATATTGGTCAGAGCTTCCGAACTTCAAATGTTGACCAAAGTGAAGTTAGGATCTAAATTTAACTAAAAATCACAACTTTGGATGTAAAATCTCCGCTTTAACTCCAAATTCAGTTCTATGAGTTCTCCTTGACCAGATTCAACATTTTGGAGCTGATGGAATCGACAGAATAACTTTCTGACTCTCGAAACTCAAGATGACTTCAAAACTCAAAATTTTCAAACTTAAGCCTTTATAAACTCTTTCTTTAACAAAACTCCATCTTTTTACAAGATTTTAAAAATTCGACTCTTTAACTCATCTAAACATGACTCAAAGCAACTTCCAGAAGAGTAAAATAGTAATCAGACTGAAAATATAAAAAATGACCTTCACGGTCTAGTTAGTTTTGAGAGAGTTTCTTGAGACTAAATTGTTTAAATTGATGATTATATGAATACAACTAGTTACTGGAATGATATATTCCTTTAAAATACCCAAAAATGACTTAGAATAGGGTTAATTCAAGCTTGGAAAAGGACCAAATTAACCCTAGGACACCTAACTCTTTATATATAAAGATATATGATCGTTTGAAGTTGACCCGTTGATGAGTCCATATTTCAAACTCATTTTGGGGTATATTGCAAAGAAATATTGCCCTTAGTGTGTTAATAATTCCAATTTCCAACAAATATGCATTTGTCATGACAGAAAACAGAGTTAAAAGTGCAGAAAAAGGGAAAGTCTTGGTTGAATCTTGGAATGTGAGCAAAAGTGTTCAAAGGCAGTGAAATGTGGTGTCGCCAACATCATCGGTGATCCACCAACCGCTCAAGGAGATTGCCTAACTATGCAACAACTAAGGTTCTAGGTCAAGTCAAGAGTACGGTCAGGATCAATGTCGCAGAGCCTACTCAGCAGTATGCCAAAAAGCATAAGTGATCACCTAAAGTTGCAACACCCAATGCCCTAAAACACTGACCAAAAGGCGATATGAAGGATATTTCGGTGCATCGCCGTATTGTAAAGGCGAAGCAAAGAGTCATCTCCTAATACTGTAGTGGAAATAGCCTCATAAAGATGCACAGGAAAGCGCTCAAGTACACATTCTGTGCATCGCTATAGTGCTCAGCGATGGTCGGCCTTGACTGCCAAATGACATTTCACAGCACAAACTTTCACCACTTTTTGCATGGAGCATATAAGTAATTTTTGAAAGGACATTGCATATCATCTGTTCATTCCATATCAAAACAATTACAATATTGTAGTAGTACATAGAACCTTCTACTTAGAGTACAAGGGAGACTAGGGTTTTGGAAGCTTTTGGGCATCACATTGGAGAGGATTAGCTGGTGATAACCACTAATTTATACTCAATTTTGTTACCCATGACTTCTGCTTCTATGTATGGTAATCAATCTTTAATTTTCAGCATGTGTGGCTAAAACTCCCATGTTGGGGGGTGTGCTTTTGATATAGGACTTTAATTTACTTGCTGAGTTTGTGATGTCTTGAATTATCTGTAGTTGATCTGGGTGAGTTTATATATTTGTTCCTAAGTTTAATGTATGAATTCTAGGTTGCAAACTTGGGGATTTGTTTTTAGATCTCCGATTGTTCCATAGCTGGATTATTGCAGTGTGGAATAGATATAGTGATCGAAAACCTTATGGGATTTCAATTGATATCCACATCTATAGATTCAATGGCCAAGGTAGTAGGTGTTTTTCTCGACTACTTAGGCCAAACGTGTACTCGGCAGTCCATGTGATATCTTAGCTGATTCATGAAAAACACCTATATATCATAAGTAATTACAAACAATCTAGCCTATTCACTCAATATCAACTCATGTAGTTAAGCATCTAGACCCATTTGTTAGATTATTGCCCATAGTTACACATTCTCAATATTTTCCCTTGATAGCTGTTCAATTCATCAATTAAAACTTGTTAGCTGAATTTTATTTTAATTATTGCAACTCCCAGATCCTATAATTACTTGGTCCAATGAGTCACTTCCATCTTGAATAATGATTCCCCGTGGGATCATCCCCAATCTCTAAAATTAGGTTATTATGTTGATGATAGTCACCCCTTCTACCTTTGAGTAGTCGGGTTGAGCGGCATAAAAAATGGCGCCGTTGTTGGGAATCGACGTGTTCATATTGGAAGTTTTTGTTGAGCTTTGTTCTTGTAGTTAGAATATTTACAATTTTTTTGTTGTTTTTGCTATTGAACACTAGATGTAACAATGGAGGATGATGGATTATTCATGGTGAGAATATGGGGGACATGAATGGGATGCAATGTGCTAATTGGTATTAGGTTGGAAGTACCGGTGCTATACGACTACCCCCATTGGCTGGAGGAGTTAACCTCTATGTGATAAGTAACATGCTGAAACTCCTTCAATGAAAGGGATTATTTGGAGGGCTCGGCCACGAAAATCCTCATGAACCCTTGAGGAACTTTGTTGATGTGTATCTCCGTTTCAACTTTAGGGGAGTAAGCCAAGAGGCTATTTAAATAAGGATATTTCCTTTCTCCGTCACTGGAGAAGCATTGAAGTGGATAGGGAAGTTACCTCTCATTCTATTACTTAATGGGAGGATCTACAAACTGCATTCCTAGAAAAAGTTTTTCCTCTCTTAAAGATTATTAAATTGAGAAAAAGTATTAAGAACTTCAAGCAGCTAAAGGGTGAGCCATTGCATGAAACATGGCTCCAGTTTCGAAAACTCTTATTTTAGTGTCCTAACTATGGAGTCATGGACCACACAAAGGAGTGGCTTATCAACTAGTAAGAGGAGGTTTAATGACATCGTGATTCACTGAAGCTTGAAACCTCTTAGATGGCATGACGAAAATTAATAAGCATGGTACAAAAGACTTCAAGCCACAGAGGTCCTACCAAGGAGCAACTTGTTAAAGACAAAGAAAGGGATGATAATATGGCTAAGATGTTAACTTAGCTTGATGTTTTGACCAAGCATGTCATGGGAGGAAATCGCGAGAGTGTGAATATTGTGGGAGCTATCAGAGAAGTGATGTTTGAAGGTGCACCATTTGAAGCTGGTTACAACGAAGAATGTCATTAAATGGGTAACAAAATAGTGGGTTTTTTCCGATTTTTCAAAGGCTAACCAGGAGTCAATGTTAGAACAATTACTTTGGATGGAAAGATTGAGCATGGACTGATCAGCCTCGAGTTGGGGTTTGGTTCAATCATGAGGGGGATAGGTACATTCCACCACATAACAGAGTGAAGGCGGCTGAACCAGTGGTTAATCAAAAGAATTCTTGAATTGAGGATATGCTTTCATGAATTTTGAGTAAGGTAGAGGCTTAGGACAAGGTATTGAAAGAAATGAAATCTGATTTTTCTATTGAGTCAAACTGTGACATCTTATTCGGCGTCTATTAAACATTTGCAGACTCAATTAGGAAATCTTTCAGCTCATTTGAATCAACGCCCTAAGGGAGGTCTACCAGGTGATATAATGGCCAATCCAAAGGGGAATGATCAGCAGTGCTTGGCCATTACTAATAGAAGTGGAAAGTTGATTGAAGGCCCTAAACCATCACTGGTTGTTGATGAAGATCTAAAAGAGGTAGAAGAAAAAGAATATATAGTTGTTGAGGATGATGAGTAGGAGGCTCAAGCTGTGGGTGATAATGTTCTCAGCAATCCCGAGAATGATAAGCAAGAGAAAAGTGGGGAAAATACGACAAAGATCAAGAACACTATCCCTAAAAATTTATGTCCAGTTGTGAGGTTTGAATAATCCATTCTCACAAAGGTTGAAGAAGAAAGATGAGGATGCTAAATTTCAAAAGTTTCTTTTTATGTGCAATTCTTTGCCAATAAATGTTCCCCTTGTGGAAGCATTAATTGGAATACCTAGATATGCCAAGTTCATGAAAGAATTGGTGACAAAGAAGAGAAATCTTGAATGTAAGACAATTGAAGTATCTCACAACTACAGTGCAATCCATTCCATGCACAATAGGAGTCTCAAAGTTTAGTAAAGCTCTTTGTGATTTAGGGGAAACCATAAATCTCATGCCCCTAGATATTTTTTAGGAACTGGGTTGGAAACCTCTTCTCTCACTACAATGCAGCTACTCATGGCTGATAGTTCTATCAAGAGACTAGTGAGAATTCTACACGATATGTAACTGAAGGTAGATAACTTTATCCTTCCTATAGATTTTGTGATTTTGGATTGTGAGGTAGATATAGATGTGCCTATCATTTTGGGAGGTCATTCTTAACCATCGGGTGACCTATGGTTGATGTAAAGTGTGAAGATTTGAAATTTACAGTGAATGACGAGGAGGTTGTTCTCAGTATTTTCAAAGTTTTGAAGTCGGGAGATGATCTAGGGGTATTGCCAATTATGGGTCAATCGGTGGTAACTTGAGGTGAAGAGGAATGACGTCGTGCCACGACATTAACTAAGACATTGATTGGGAGGAACCCAAGGTGAGTATAGTATTGCTTTCTATTTTGAATAATAAGTGTTGAATTGTGCAGGGTTGACAAGAAAAATGGGAGTGGCAAGTTGATAAGGGCGAACAAAAGGTTTCACTCAGTGTATTATCGAGTCATATTGGGGATGGTAAATTTGACCATATTTTTAGTTGAGGGGTAACTCTAGAAGTGCTGTAAATTTTGGTGAGTCAAAAGTCTAATTGGCGAATCACTGATCCCAGTTGGCGAAGGTAAGTTTCACTACATTTTTGGGTGGAAGACAAGGAAAACATACTGTGAAAAAGAGTAGTCCCTAGCATATTTTGTGTTGTGCCAAGTGTGTTAGACGGTGTGGTTCGGCATCGCTGAACATGCACACTCACCAACCTACTTAAGGCTTTTCAAATGCATGGGACCTTTCACTTTCTACCTTTCTTGCTTTTCTCTTCCATCGCACGCCAACAACCCTCTCCCTTGTTTTTTTTTGAAAATTTTCACCAAGAAATTAGGAATAACCATCAAAGGTATCACTAAAGCTCTTCACTGCATCTCATTGTTGAACAAGTATGATTTTTTACATTATTTGTGAGGTTGATCAGGGTTTATGATGTGAAAATCATGTTTTACACTCTGAAATTCTTGTGAGAATACTATGGTAGGAGTTTAGAATTGCTTTTGAACCTTGTGTTATATGTTTATATGGTTTATTTTGGGTTTTGATATCTTTTTATGAATGTCAAAATTGGGGGTATGAATGAGTTGGGTTAGAGTCATGATTTAAGGCTTTTGTTTACTCATTGTTGATTAGTTTGTGGATTTGATCCCAAATCTTGTGCTTGATAGAATGCTTGAATGTACTCAACAGAAAATGTGCCATGATCATATAAATGTTCTCTCATATTATGCTTGCCTATTGGATTGATTGTTTCTACGAGCCATGGGTGAAGTTTGAGTAACCCTTGATCTCTTTTAAGTAATTGAACTTGCCTTATGATAGAGTGGGTGATGTTATTCTTAAGGGTAAGTCGTCGTTTGATCAAGTGCATAGCCATTGAAACCATGTGATAGTGATAGATAGTAGTTAAGCTTGTAATTGATTTATTGTGGTGGGTTATATGTGCAATTCATCCATATGGTTGGTGAAAATTGCTAAAGTCTTGGGTGAATAGATGAAGGGCCTTGCCAGTCATAACAGGCAATGGTCATTTTGACCGCTAGGTGTACTCGACGATAAACCCAATTTGCACATGCACAACCTTATTTGGCAATTTTTCCTAAGGGACTGCTGCAACTTTCGTCGATGAACTTTCTTTGTCGCCGAATCAAATCAGCGGATCGCATATTAAGCATGAGTATTGTCAGAAGTAGTAGTAGCCCCAGGCCTAAAATTTGTACAGAAATGTGATGGTCATTCTGATCACCGAATCAGCTTGGCAATTCACCAACGATGATACCTGTCTAAATGGCCAGCCTATTTTGAATGTATTTCATATGATCGAATGTGTGCCTGATTATTTGTCAATGCTTTCTCATAAGGGTTTGGAGATCATTATAGCATAGGAATGAGCAATCCAAAGGAATAGGTCATACGGGATGGATAAAGAGCAGCTAGGGGAGTTGTCATAGCACCCGATAGAGCAGAAAGAAGAGCCAATCGACCTCAGAAAAAAGTGTGAGGCAAAGGGAAGAGAAAAGTAGCTGAGCAGCAGGAATCCACCAGTTATGAGGATGAACAACTCATAATCAATTGGGCCATCTTAGATGAGGAAGAGGAAAGGCCTAGACCTTCCAAACAACCTACTTTGGAGCATTAGCCCAAAAAGGCACCGGAGTGAAGGGAGGTCTAAGGCCACCAATGATCCTCTACTCCAGACATCCCAAAGGACCATATAAGTTTTAGCCCCTATACACCTGAACAGACTCAGAGTAGTGGGAAAACAAATAATTCTCGAGAAAACATAATTGTCCACTGATAGGGTGATTGATCGATATCTAGAGTTTGGGAAATGCTTAAATTGCACAATTTCCATTTGTTCACCAAACTTTGAGATCCTTATGTACCTGCCATGGTCCGAGAATTTTATGAGGCCTATGATAAGTTCTTTCCAAAGAACAAAAGCAGAGTCAAGTCATTACTCAAACCCCTAGATTCTGTGGAATTTCAGGGAGTATAGGTCTCATGCAATCAAACTGAAATCAACGATGTCCTCAGATGCATGAACAGGGATAAAAATGAGATGGATGAGATGCCAAAGGTGAAAATAATTTATGATATGAAGGCGTGGCTAGCTCCAATGATTGATATTCCATCTCTCTCGTGGTTAGAGGGGGGAGTTATTATTGAAAAAAAAGAGATGAGTGTTCGGCAAGGTTTTGATTTGGTTTTATCAGCAGCAACTTGATGCCGTCAAAATGGCACTATTTGAAAGTATCATGGATCACAAGAGGCTAAACCTTGGTGCTATTATTGCTCCCTAAATCCTCACAAGGGCAAAGCAGTTCTAGACCTTGCTACCCTTTCCAAGTCTCATCATTGCACTGTGTAGAAAGGCTAAAGTTCCAAGAAATGAAAAGATCGATGTCGAGATAAGCCCATTAGCATCCATTGACATTAGGAGGATCGAAAATGAGTACTTAATAGTTGAAGAGGATAGGGCTAAGAAGAAACTGGCTGATAAAACACTAGTTGTTGATGTTGAGGCTATCCAGTCTAGTGCTGCAGAGCTAGGCACTGAGGCAGGTATACCTTCTTTCTCCCCTACTGTACATTCCTCCACTGCCCCCATTCCTTTTACATAGGTAGAGGCTATAGATGACCAACTCCCACTCACTAGGGCCACCATTTTTGTGATTGGACACCTTGCCAAAGTTGCTGATTCTCAGTCCACAAGGGTTGAGTCAGCTGTGCCCAAATAGGTTGAGGTAGCCATAGCCAAGGCCCTAAAGCCATATGCTGAGGCAGAATAAAAGTAGAGTGAGCTAAATGAAGCTCACAAGTTGAGGATGTATAGGTTGGGATCTATGATTAATGACCATAGTAAGGAGCTGGTTAGCTAAAGGGATAGAGTGGTAGTTGTTGAGAAAGAAAGTGGTGGTAGTACGGATACATTAATCTTGAAAGTCGATATTGATGAATAGAAGAAGGAGGTGACATACCTCTGGTCCACATACTTAAATACATTCTTTGATGGTCTGGAGGATCCATTATTTAGGGTGGATGTGGATTGTCCCAAGTGAGAGGCCAAATGCAGAGGTTTGAGGTGTTGGTGGCGAAAAGAATCAAGATGTGAGCACTCCGGAGACTGACAAGGAGATATTAGAAACAGAGCATAGCCAAGAGGACTAGGAGGAGCTATATGGAGTGGAGAAAGAGATGGTAGATGCAACACTTGCAACTTCTGTGTTAGACTAGTCCATGATTAGCACGTCTGATATGAGTGTACCTGAGCTTGCCAGGCCTGACAATGACCTTGAGAGCACATCGACAGAAGAGGGCATTGATGCCACCATCACATCTTCTTCAGATCCACCATCACATCTTCTTCAAATCCACCATCACATCAGCACAACAGGGTTGACATGACAGGGGAATTCCCACATTCACTACTTTCTCTTATGCTTATTCTTTGTCGTCCCATGCACATCAAGGGCAATGTTTATTTTGTCAGGAAGGGGTGAGCTTGAGAAATTTCCTGTCTTCTAGATATTTTTATTTTTGATGAGATAATGATGGTATTTCATTTTGATGAATGATGCTGTTGATGAAGACAATTTTTAACTTTTTTGGTTGTAAATAAATTTAATTTGGGTTGTAATAGAGTAGTGCTTATTTTATTTCTTTTGTCTTTCTTGATTGAATAAATGAGTGGTTGCAAATTTTTGACAAACCTTATTCATAGTTGAGAAGCGTGTGAATATGATATTGTCTCTCTAGTCCTTAGCAATTCAAGCATTGATGATCCATATTTTTTATTTGGATAGTGCCATGGACGAGGTGTATGTACTCACTAATTAGTCCCTTCTTGATTAATCAATCCCCAAATGGATTTGAGGAATCTTGAGTTGACTATATGAGCAATTGAGCTTGGATATGTGATGATAGAAAAATTACAAATATGTTGCCATTGTTAGAATGCAAATCCATTTTGCCAATATGTGGTTAGTGATCTTGTTGAAATGCTTGTATTGCATAATCTAGAACTTTCTCGGTTTTTCTTGAGAAGTGACTTGGTTAATTCCGGATTAGGAGAGGATCTTAGGCCTTCTTTGGTTTCATTAGCCTAATTTGACTATAGTGACGTCCCTTGGTAATGAATCGAATCCTTAGTGAACCCCTTTTGAGCCTTAATCCCTTCTTTGGCAACCTTGTAATCCTGACTCACCTTTGTGAAAGACAAGTCCTTTTTGTTCCTTACCTATCCCTCCTTGAACTTGAAGGTAAAGTAGTGGCCAAAGGTTAAGTTGGGGGTGGTTATAGGAAGAAGGAAGTGTCTCCCTTGAAAGAGTCTGAAAAAGAAGGGTGAGAAAGAAGGAAAGACATCGAGGAAGTCCTAGAAGAAAAAGAAAAAAAAGAAAAGCAAAAAGTTTGAAAAATGAGAACCCTCCTAAGAAAAAGAGAGGAAGAAAATCTTGTTGCGAAAGAAAAGACAAAAGGGAGACACTTAGGGAATCAAAAGCAAAAGATGTCAAGCATGGGTTGAATGAAAAAGGGAACCAAAAGAAACTTTGTGCTTAAAAAGAACATGTAGAGTTTAAGGAGGGATGAGCCACTATTGACCATACCCAACCTTTACCCAACACTACAATCCTAGCAAAGTCCTTTGGTATCCTAGTCCAGAAGAAAGTCAGGTGAACTCCGATTAAGAATAAGGGCAAGACTATGGGTTGAAGCTTACATGTTATTTCTCATTTGGGAGAGCGAGAGATGAAGAGATCCTCTATAAACCAATGGTATAATCTTGAGTGTTCAGGATCTTCTTTGGCATGAGGGAAAATGCTGATGCTTTCAGATAGTGATTAGTAGTTACATGAGCAATAGTGAGCATAGCCTTGTTTTGATTACTCCTTAGTCATCTTTCGAGGCTTCAAAGTCACGTAAGTGGTTTGTGGAAGTTCGAGAAAGGATGAAAAAGGTGAAAATGTACGTGTTGCTCCCTGTGGACCTAGTTGCAAGCTCTAAATTGGATAGATTGATATTTGATTTATTTGAGGGCAAGCAAAAGCTAAAGTTGGGGGTGTTGATGAGTCTATATTTTGAACTCATTTGGGGTTAAATTGCAAAGAAATATTGCCCTTAGTCTTCTAAGAATTAAAAATTGCTAAAATAATATGCATGCCTCATGATAGGAAATGGAGTTAAAAGTGCACAAAAGGGAAAGTCTTGGTGGAATCTTGAAAAGTGAGAAAAAGTATTGAAAGGCGGTGAAAAGTGGTATCGCCAACATCCTTGGCAATCTACTGACCGCTCAAGGAGATTTCCTAACTATGCAACAACTGATGTTCTAGGTCACCTCAAGAGTGCGACCAGGATCAATATCGCAGAGCCTACTCAGCAATACGCCGAAAGACACAAGTGATCGCCTAAAGTTGCAACACCCAATGCCCCAAAACATTGACAAAAAGGCTATATGAAGGATATTTTGGAGCATTGCGGAATTCTAAAGGCGGAGCAAAGAGTCATCGCCTAATATTGTAGTGAGATCGTACATCATCTGTTCATTCCATATAAGAACAGTTACATTATAGTTGTCATACCCCGAGCCTACACCCTGGAAGTAACTGGCACTCAGAATCATTGTTGGTCCCAAGCGAACCACTTGGCCAGACTACATACTTAGCGGAAGACCTAAATGAATGTGGATAGGCTATAAAAGCAACAAGCTAAGAGCAATAACTGTTTGCATGAACCGAAATGTAAAGTTTCTCAATCTATACTGAAGTAAACATGAACTAAAACACTTAAAACATAGTCTATGGAACCTCTACTAAAACTGTCTGAAAGGACTTGTCACACCCCTCCCTGGGGTCGTGACTTGTGCCCAATAGGGGCACGTAATCACCTACTAAATCGAATTTCTTCCTAATCACAGCCTAGGATTCTACCGAAATTTCGGCAGAG
>JAOTQR010078869.1:0-10962 GCA_025774065.1 Solanum ossicruentum
TGTTTTTAAACATAAGGGTTAGGCTGCGTACATCCGACTCCCCCTCACCCCGCAATGAGCGGGAGCCTTTTGAGGCATTGGGGTATGTTGTTGTTGTTGTTGTAGTATATCATATGTGTGTGTGTGTGTATGTGTGTGTGTGTGTGTATACATATATATGTAGGAGGAGACCTTAACCGACATAGACCAAACGAGCTACTACATGGAATCTAAGGCATGACACCCCCTTGGTAAGGTGATCGAGGGATGTCACTGCCTCTACAAGGTGTGGTCTATTTGCCAAGATAAACCATATATGATAGCATGAATAATTCGAGGCATGTCATTTTCCCCCTCCTCCAACAAGGTCTAGGGTAACTAGGTGGATCCACTATAAACCATAAAAGGGATAATATATATTATCCTATGTGGCACATAGTTTAGAGAGTAAAGACTTTCTATAAGGACCCCTTGAATCGATCCCCCATTTTAAGCCTCAATCGTTGCTAAGTCTAATCCCACGGAATACTTGAAATGGTTATAACTTGAATAACATGTAAGAGACATGCCATGAGTATCTCATAAATATGCTTGACCTCTAATAGTGAGCCTAACTTGAACATGAGAGTAAATGATCATACATGATCCCTTGCCTTGACATAAATGGCCCACAAGAGGTTAAAATCTTGAAATTGAGCTTAACTTAATACTTGTAAAATCAAAGATACTTTTCATGAATTCAATACATGCTTGAAAGCCCTTAATCATCATGAAGTCACTTGACTTGTAAACCATGTAAACAACTTGAGAATTTTTGTCATGTAATTTCTTCAAACACATGGTGGGCTCAAGACACTTGTTCAAAATTATGAAACCCCAATATGACTAAAAATCAATTCAAAATCATCCCATCAATATTATGGTAAAACCCCAATTTGGGTACCATGAAATCCATATCAAAAGTTCATCATAGTTCATAGTTTTCAAAGTTCGAATCATGCATCATCTCAATAGACAAAGATCAAATCATGGACTAAGTTTAAAGTAGATATTCATGCATATAGAATCAATACTTGATAAAACCCCAACACAATTTATGTTTATATTTCATAATAAAAAGGTACCTATAAGTAATACAATTTGAAATCATGCAATTTTCAAAAAAAGAGAAGGTGGGTTCCATGGGTGAAAGGACACATGGATGAAGTCCAACATACCTCAAACTTGGATTTTCTCGAGATGATCTTGAAGGAAAATTGAAGCTCGGATTGAGTCCTTGAGTTCCAAAACTAGGCTTGATATCCTTGATTTAGAGATTTGATAAAGTATTAAAGAGGTTTTAGAGAGGGTTTTGTAAGTTATAGAGTTGAAAAATTGCTATGTATAAGAGATTTCACAATTAAATAGGCATGGATCTATTACACCAATGCCATTGGCCGAAAGAATAAAATTGGGGAAAATATTACACTTGCTGCAGCCCCAGGCGTGACGAAGACTAGATGCAGAGCAACATTTGCACTAGTGCATGCCCTAAGCGCTCGCGGCCTGGGCATAGACAGACACTGGATTACAAAAAATTGGAGATAATTATTTTCTCTACGCGTCTTCTAAAATCTGGGTTATACCCATTCCCCACTCAGTTTTTCCTATGATCTAGAATATGAAGTCGAATTTCTAAAATCACGCATGAATTTTGAGATATATCAAAATTACGATTATGGAGCTTTTTGAAGCATATGTGGGCGTTTCACCTTTCCATGAATAGTGGGTGCTTGAAAATTTTCTTAGCTTGACTTTGCCGAGATTTTTAGGTGTAATTGGAGAGGATGCACATGAGTTCTTGAAAGCCTGCAAAGAAAGGTTACGTACAGTAAGATTGTTAGAGTCCACAAGTGCAGAGTTGAGACACCCTAGTTAAATGGTCCAGCTAGACAATGGTGGCAGACTTATAGAGATACCAGTCCAGCTAGTGCACTATCTGTAACTTGGGCTAAGTCTTCAAAGGCATTTATGACTTGGTTTGTTCCTAGGAGACTCAGAGACAGGATTTTTGCTTAGTTAACTCATTTGGTGAAGTACATGATGATAGTGTCCAAGTATGAGGTGTAATTTGAAGAGCTCTCCAGGTACGCCACATCTATTCTACCTACTAAGGAGGAGTTGATTTGCTATTTTGTACGATGATTGTGGCCTTAACTGAGCGTTGGGACCCACTCTCTTATGACATTGGGTCATTCTTATATTGACATTACAGATCACACTCATTCTTTTGAGTAGCTTAATCATAAGGCCCAAGGGGGGAGTAATAAGCGTGCTCGTCGTGACGATAGGTTGATTTGCTCACATCCAGATTTAAGGGACAGATTGACAAACCATCGTAGATATATAAAAAGGGCCAATTGTAACGAACCGATTTCTCAATTCATAATGGAACCTACCATAACCCACCAATAGGTAAGCCAACCCATAACCCAGAACTGCAAAAAATGAGTATAAGCGGAAAAACTAATGAAATCAACACACAAGAGACATTACAAATAATTAAATGTAGGAACTACATAAATATACATAGAAAGACCCCTCCCAGAACCTTGAAGTTACTAGTATAGAGCTACTACAACCTATAAAGAGTATAATTTTCATAGGTGGACCACAAATATCTACAAGATCTAGCTAGTCTTGAAATATACAAAAAGACGGACCACTAAGCTGAAAGTGACAGAATGATCCAGAAACGCTTAATGTTCACCTGGTCTCCAATATTGGGTGCTACAGTCTGAATCAATCAATTTTGTTGACTAGTGCTCAAACCTGCATCATGAAAGTAGATACAGGGTATAGTATGAGTACCAGGACAACATGTACTCAAAGACATCATAGGTCGATGAAGCAAGAAAGATAATGAAGATATGAAAAAGGAGATTTAAAATCTAAACAGGAGTCAGAATATACATTCTATTGAAAATAATTAAAACTAAGGGATATTCCGCCAAAGCTAACTAAGATACTACACTAGCTATACCTAAACGGGCTCCCGCATACCCGAATGTGACACACATGAGTAACTTAAAGTAAAACCCAAGAAAACCCCCATAAGCCCACTGGGACACAAAATTTCTATCTTATAGAGGGTAGGAGCTAGGGTTCTCTAGGAGTAAATGCCCTAAGGGCAAGTCTGGGACTTTATCTAGAACCTCTCCTACTTATCCGACAATTGAAGTAGGGACTAGAACCTACCAATGGCCAATCTCAACAACATAGGGTAGCACCGTGGTCCTCTGACATATGTATCTCAATGAATCAATCATCACGTAGCCCTAGGCTCAAAATATAGTTAAAAGGGGTGGGTCTCAAACCCATAAAATGGGTTGGGCCCTAATCTTAAATGGTGTTCCATCAAAGTAGGGATTCGAACTCACCAATGGCCAATATTAACAACATGGGACAGCACCCTGGTTAACATATGTATCTCAATGTCTACCTAAAGCAAGAATAAAGAGTAGACAATGACCTATAAACATAAATCCAAACCAATCGACTCAGAGTACTATTAGTATAGAATCTATCTGAGAATTTCTTTTATCCAAAAATAATCACTTATGACACTATGATCGTACAACAATCCTATTGATATTTCCACAACCCTTCAATATTTGCCGGGGTAAAGAACGAATCAATCCATAATGGATCAAACAACCAAGTCCTCTACTATTCTGGGGGACCTATTAAGAGGAACATCCAACTTAACAGTTTCAATCCTCTCCTATATTTGACGACATAGTTATTGAGTTCGAGTTGGAGTTACTCTCCCTTAATTTGGTGCTCGATACTCCTCCCAAAACTCAATGCTCATAAGACAATCACTCTCGTCCAATCCAATCAAAATACCTTACAAGGACTCATATCAATCAATCAATTAAGTCACAATCGAGCCTTTTAGCCTATCAACCATCTAATAAATCACCAATCACATCTCTTAAGAGGATTTAGACAACTGTTAAGAAAACTATCAATTTTGACCAATCATTAAGGGACTATCAGTTTTGACCAATCATTTGATTTCAATTTTGAAGATTCTCAGGATTTTCAACTTCTATCTACCTATCATCAGGTTCACATCACTATCACCATCAACATTCTCAAATCAAGGCTCTAGACTGAGTCCTTAGGTTCATTTATCTTTCTTTCATAAAGAAATATATATCAACATATGAAAATAAGAATGATATCTATAATTTTGTAAGAAAACATGCAGAAAAACTCGACATGTTCATCTATCAACTTATCTTAATCAAAGTAACAAATGGAAGAGCGATTCCATGATTTAGATTAGCCTTAAATACTTGGGATAATGGTTTGACAATCAAACTACAAGGTTTTAGCTTCAATCGTATGAATTCCTCACAATGAATAAATGCTGAAAAATAAAAGGATTGCCTTTATATAGAGGTGGAGGTGCACCAGATATGGTGCACTAATGCACCAGCAAATCATTTCTACTTTATAGTAGTTGATAGGTTGCTTGGAGCTCATTCAGATCCTTGTGCACGCAAACAAAAAATGCTACCTTACCAAATTTAAGATTCCACAAAGTCAAAATTTTCATATGAGGTTATTTTTACTGACTGTGCATCCAAATTCTTATGGTCATCTTTAGCCAATTTCCACAGAGGGGCTCAAAGTAGTTCAAAAGCCTTGGAAATGGAATGAAATGTCACTCCAGACCAAACATGGCATTTTCGAACTAACCACACTATCAAAAGTTTCATTTGGGGACATTTTTTTAGAATGTTGACCAAAGTCAACCATTAGCCAATTTAGAAGGTAAAATGCCAAACTCTACATCTACTCACACCAAAAACCTTAGATCTTGAAGCGACCATGCTTCTAGCCTAATTTGGCCATTTTGAAATCCTTCTTCCTCACCATACTCCCCCAACTATATATACAACAGTTGAAATCACCAGAACCACCAGAGAAAACCCAAACAACATCAAAACTATTGGATTGAGAAATGTAGAACCCCAAAAGGAACCCAAAAAACTTTATTATCTGAAATGCCTACCTTAACTCTAAAATTCATCATCTCTGCCTATTAGAGACATTCTATTGATCTTTATATATTCTGAAGAATCCTAAAATACTCTGAAACTCATCCATCAAGCCTCACATTATCATCTTCTAAAGATTTGTATACAACCTCTGTATATTAGAGAACTCCAATGGTCGGCATGAAGATCTAAACTAGAGAAAACTTCAAAATCATGTTTTTTCCCTAGAAATTATTTACTCCGGCTGACATACTACTTCTTGAAATAACTAACCTATCCTTGTAGTAAAGCATCCTACTGACTACCAAGTTCCACCAAACGTTCTCAAGTGACCCCTTCACTGAAAATCAAGTTAAGTGCTCTAGTCCAAGATCCACCAAGCATCCAAGTAAAATAAAATACACAACAACTGCTTGGAGGTGACCCCACAATATTGACTCCACTCAATTAACATTGTAGCTAGACATGACAAAATTATTAATTTTGAGCTAAGGCACCCGCTTCTAATGCTAACCCCTCTTCCACAATCCAAAGAAAATCAAATTGAAGGCTACGATGGGCTCCAATAAAGGAGCAGTAATGGCCCAACAATGCCAACTCTAATCATCTAGACCACAACTAATGGGCATGCACAATAGAGCTTCGATAGGACAATTATGAACTTAAAACTCCTTGAATCACATTAGCCCCATCCTAAAAGTTAATCTTTTAAGCAACTCAACCCTCCAGCCAACTCACAACCAAAAACCTATTGTAACCTAAAGAGACTCCCATTCTAGCTCCAAATTAATATCATTGATATTAAAGGCGATTAGTTCAAAAATTTCAAAATAGAGTGAACAATATAAATCCAGGGCAACCTTTAAGTCTATTGGGACCTATTATCCATAAAAAATGCTACTCCTACAAACACAACAAGCACCAGACAAAGTCATCCACTACTAAAAGAAATCTACCACTAAATTAGGGCACATTTACTATCCAAGTAAGATAACCACCAAAATCACATAAAAGTCAAAGTAACACCTAAGTACTCAGGTTATCGAATCCGTGAAAGCAGCAGGAGCATTAATAAGCCCAAAAGGAATTACCAAAAACCCATAATAGCCATAGCAGGTTTGAAAGAATGTTTTAAGATCACCTACTAATCCTCAACTATTGGTAACCAGTTTTCAATTCAATCTTGCCAAAATCAACATTTGTTGACCAGTAAAGTCAGTAGAAAATACATCAATAAACTATCGGACCATAGGTACTAAATCATTGAAGGAATTTCACTGGAAACATCAGGCACATAGACAAAATAAGCCAAAAACCATAATGGAACTTGCTAATAGGTGCATAGATGATAGGCTGAGGGAATACCAAGCAAGGCTAAAGTGACGGTCCTAGCATAAATGAATAACTATATAATGAGATGATAACCAATCCATGCCCAAAATGATATCAAAATCTAACATATCAAGCATAATAATATTAGCTTGCATATCATGCCCCAGAGTAGTTACCACACAAGATTTACATGCGTGATCCATTACAAAAGCATATGCTATAGGGGAAGAAACACATAACAACACCTCTAATACCTCTGAGTCAATAGCCGAATGTTGAGAAAAGTATACAGATACATAGGAGTAAGTGGAACTTGGATCAAATAAGGCTAATATAGCCTATCATCAAAATAGAATAGTGCATGTGATTACATGCTCCAATGCTTCAGCCTTGCCCTAGTAGGGGTAGCATAAAAGTGGCTCAATCGCCTCCCACTCAGCCATTTCTCCCATCCTACATTCCTAGGACTTCCCCAAGTACCTTGATGACTACCATCATGTCCCTTTCCTATTCCTCTCCCTCGAGGGTGAGGTGGTATCGCTGCCAAAGGTCTAGCTTGGATACGATAGTCTCTGAACCCATGGTCTAGGGAACCACAATCATAACAATCAAAGCCTGAATGCCCTGAGTTACCTCATTTGTGTGATAGCCTTAAGTTTTATGATTTGACTAGTTGGTACACTGATGCCTTTTTTGCATTATGGCTGCCATAATTCCATTAGTATCACTGATGGAGGTATTGATTATGATAAGTCTCAATGAAGTCCTAGGTAGTGCATACGGGTTTCTCGAGCCTCCATGAGACTCTATGGAGAGAGACATTATACCAGGTGGAAGACACTGCAGATTCTAGCTTACTAGCTGGGCTAGGATAGACTGTATGAAACTTGTTGATATACACAGTTGAATTCACATGCATCTCCATTTCTATTATATTATTTTTTGCTTTGTCCATCGATGTTATATGATGCCGGTTAGGGTTCTTCTCACCAACTGTACAACATGTAGAATGAGATACTATACTGGTTGGTTATGATTTTCTCATATTAGCACTAGCCTTTGTTATTTTTCTATGTGGTAACTTATTCCCTCATTGATTGAATATGTACCCTTTTAGTTGGGTTGGTTTAGTCCCTAAGTTTCTAGGTTGTAATCAGAAAATTGGTGTTTTTAGTCGCTTTTTCCCTTGCTGAGTAGATTCTTAAGCCTTTCCTTCTTGCTACCAAATAGTAGACCTGGTTCTTAAAAGTATGCTTCCTTCTTCTCCTCATTTGTCTCGTACATCTTATTTATTTCTTAGTTTTTTTCTTTTATTCTGTTAATTGTGCTATATTTGCTTTATTTTTATGTTATATATATTTGCATTATCAATGGATTTCAGTCAGCCTATGCCTGCTGAGTACCCTTTATTTGCTACCCATACAGTACTTTTTTTCGTACAGATCATAATCCAAGTCCCACACTATTGGCTTTCCTTCATGTAGAGTAGGCTAAGGATTTTGGAGATGTGGTGAGCTCTTGGCATTAAAAGTTGCCATTTTCTATCTCTTTCTATTCTGATTAATCTTTGTTTTGCATTTAGAGATAGTCAGAACTGTTATTGTATTCTGCAAAAGTTTATACTCTTGTTTTTATGTTCTAGTTGCTTGAATACTAACTTATGCTAAGTCTTTGTGGTGGCTGTCTATTTATTCTTTCTTCAATTTTGTAGATTTTTCCCTTATTTTGATAGGTTTTACTTTTTATGGATATCTTCCACGGGATAGCCGATTGCATAAGGTTTTGGGCTATGGGTTAGGCTTACGTATCGGTGGATTGATGTGGGTACATCATGGTAGGAGAGGTCAGGCCATGATAAATCTATTCAATAAGGGAACAAGTAGCTAAATAAACCAAGAGTCTAATAACAACCCCTGACTGGCATCCCATACTATCGGGGGACCAAGCAACAAACAACATACTTATGATGGAGATATGTATGAATATAATGCATGATACCTCTCCATCGCTCATCTCCACTAAGTATCATAAGACCTACCGCAATCAAGCTAGCAAGGTAGGACCCGTAGTGTCCTCCACTTTTTATAATGTCTCTCTAGCATAGAGTCCTACGAAGGCTCGAGATACTTGCACATATTGTCAGGGAATGCACCAAGGCTTATCATAATCAATGCCTCCAACGGTGATACTAGAGGAATAGTAATAGTCATAATGCCAAAAGGGTGTCGACATAGTGGCTAGTCAAATAATAAAAATTAAAGTCGTCCTAGATGCATTCTATAACCTAAGGTAGAAAGGACTAAGTCCCTGACTCCTCAAAAGATCACATGATTCAAGTTGTATGGATCAGATAAAAATCAAATTAAAGAATCTATTTGATATCCACCATGTAAAGCCAATTCAAACTAATGCCATATCAATAATATAACTTTCTCTATGAGCATAATGATGAGTCCATACATGACAGGAATGATACCACAAAATCAATATGAATGAACAATCAATGAATTGCATGCCTTTTAAATCACTTATATCAAGTTCACAACTCAAGTCAACAACTGATTCAACTAATCAAATCTACAACCACAACAACCCTGTTGGATCTCCAAATCAAACACAAGGTACATCTCCCAAAAATAAGTGTTTCCTGAAGCCATAACTAGATTCCATAGTGATAAACACGTTCTCCTCAGTAATATTTGATTTCAATGTTACAAAGTTGCTTGAATTGTGTATATGTTTAAGTTGTTACTCTTTGATAGTATACTAGTAATAATGTGAAATTTATATTTCATAACATATAGAGTAGCATTGGTATAATATGTGTTTATTATATTAAATGCAAAATGTTTGCATGCCAATGTGTTTATTTAATGTATTTGTTATGCCTATTTGAAAAGCCACCGTTATTCTAATGTAAGAACATTATTCTTAGTTTAATTAATTTGAAGAGTGAGTTATTAAAGTTGGATAACGTTATTGTTAAGTGTTTTAAACATTAAGACAAAAAGAATTTATTCTACTATTAATAAATTGGAGTTTAGTGGAGATTGAAGTATCGAAGTTTTTCCACATAAAGTAACTATATTAGTTAGGGAAAAATAATGTTCGATCAAGGTTCGTAGAAAAAACTAATGTTTCACACAAAATTGTTTGACCTTATTTAAATTCTAATGATTTGTTTTATGAGTTCACGTCTTTTTTTAAATCATTTTGGATAAATAATTAAATATTCAAGTTTTTGTTAGAGTGACATGAAGTTTTGTTAGTTTACTTATTTTGATGGTGAGACAAGCAAGTGGGTTTCATTTTTTTATCTCTAAATTCATTGTGAGAGAAAGAAATTACTCTATTTCTATGTTTTAACTTAGAGAAAATCACTAAGATTTTTTATACAATGAATCAATAATTTATGATAAGTTTTGAAAGATTGCTGCCAGTATATACACACTAATAAAAACTAAAATGGTTTTCAATGAATTTTTAATAAATCAAAGAAGGAGAGTAATAAGCATTTTTTTAAAAAAATACTCATAAGAATGTATGTTCAGAATTATGTCAAGCCTCATATAAGTGAATAAAGCAACTCTGCTAAAATCATGTGACTCGACAGGTGCATACTACCTTTCTCTCGATCAATATAATTTCTTACCTGAATTTCTATTTTGTAGAACAATAAAATAAAGAATCAACTTCCTTTTGCTTTGGGATCTAAATAAGTTGAATTGAAACATCAAAATTCAATTCCAAATAGCGATTCTGTGTTAATAAATAATTCCTTTTCTAATGTCACTTTAACTGGAAAAAATCTTTTTTTGTCCAAAAATTTGTTCTTTTAAGAGTCAGTTGGGTGAAACAATAGGGCTATCACACTCCCAAATAGATACATTGCTCTTTTTTTACCCTTTAAAATGATTATCTATAGTTGCTCATTGGTATTTGTCTTTGAACGACTTAAGAACATGTAAGCGATTCTTTAGAGATTTTTTTCCATCAAAAGGGAATAGAGAAGAAAATGATTCTGTTTTCTACTTGAAAAATTATGAATTTTGATATGCCAAGTTGTACAAGATCCTTGAATTGAGTTATTTTTCTTTCAAAGATAAGTTGGAAAAGATTGAAACTTAGGTTGCAGATATCAAAAATCAGATTATCACATTTAATATGGACAAAGAGCCTATTGATGGAGAGAATGAAGAGATGAATAAACAAATAGAAGAATTACAGGATAAACTATCTCTAGCTACTTCGTGAAAGGATGCTAATGATCGTGAAATTGATAGTTTAAGGTCTAAGCTTATATATACTCAGGTAGACACGAAGAAGACACATATTGAGTTTGACAATCTTGGTAGTAAACCTCCATGAAAATATTACTGATGGTTTTTCTAGAAGCATGGACTATTGCATGAATGATATATAATCACCAGTAATGTATTTAAGTACATATTTTGTAAATATGGTAAACATATACCATCAATGTTGGCAAACTGACAACAGTTAGGGGTTCACTGACAAGATTGTCATATTCATTTTGTGCCTTCTTTTTGTCTATTTTCATAACCATAAGCCTAGACCCTAAACCATAAATTTCACGGTC
>JAOTQR010078870.1:0-10959 GCA_025774065.1 Solanum ossicruentum
AAATTCATTTTCTTAACTAATCTCGACTATAGTGAGCTTTCGAACTTCTTACTTTGTATTTACTTCTTATATTAAAATAATGTGTATCGCATAGCGATATATATATAACCACAAAATCATAAAAGAATCTAACTGTAGTCAAGTAATTATGACAAACCACTTACAAATATAACTAGTAGTTAAAAATATTTGATTTTATCATAAAGTAATCAAGTTGATGCCACCATTGCATATGTCACCCTTTCATTTATATTTCATTTGATGACATAATACCAAAAGTAATTATTTTTTTTTGAAGTTTCTCAATTTTTATCCTAACTTATTAAGCTCCTTATCCAAAAGAGAAATATCTGATTTCTAATAATTTGTAATATTTATGTTACAAAGAAAATATTTAAAATATATAAACAATTCAAATCAATCAAAATGTAGTCACTCTTAAAAATCTCAATTAAACTAAGAATTGAATATAAGCACATAACAAAATTAAAATACTAGTATCCTAAATTCTTGCTTTCATAGAAAAACAGTTGTTGTTATGTACTTGATTGGATAAAGAAAGTTATTGTCACGACTCAGTCCTAGTCATGATGGTGCCTACTGGTCCCATCTATAGACAAGTCAATTCCAATCCAAGGGTACCTGTCCTAGTTCTCTAGTCCAAACCAAATCTATGCAATAATAAAATATACACTGAAACATACCCAGAAACTGAAAGTCAATTATACAGAGCTACAATCGACATAAGGACATATCATATAGATATATAATCATAATAATATACAAAACCAGGAGAGCACCTACAAATACCAAACTCTATTATACAAGTATGATGTCTCTATGCAAAAGACATCCATCAATTAGAAAGAGGCTGCGAACAAGCCAGAGCTGTCTATGCTCACCAAAAGTCTACTAAGCACTCTCAAAGTTACCCAACTTAGCTATCACGGCTCGTATCCGGACATGCACCATGGGAAGATGAAGAAGTAGGGGTGAGCACTAGAAAAGGCACCCAGTAAGCATCATTAGCTGACTGAGTGAAATAGTAAACATATATAAAGCCCAAATATAATGACAATTGTAGCAGTGTAGAAAACGAACTTAGATCGAGGCATAGGCATGTTTGATAACCCTCAAACAACTACCAAACCAATCAAAGTGAAGGACAATGATAACCTAAACCAACCCAAGTACTAATCATCAATACTAATTGATGAAGATTGCATAGGCCAATACCACAACTGTCCCCACTTGAGGTATAGTGATGTACGCAGGTGCAAGCCCCTAGTATCTATGCTTGTACACAAACTGGGCCCCTATAAGCCCATAAGGTACACCTACACACAATAATAATACTTTCAGAAAATTATGGAATCCCATAGAACCATCATAGAGCACAGCTCTCCACATCATCAGAATAAGGGTCAATTGTACGTAGATGTAAGGCCCTAGTGTCTAAGCCTGAACGCAACCTGAGCCCACCATATGTCCAGGAGGTACACCCACGCAAAATTATGGTGTGAATAGGTGAATAGATCCACAGGTAAACATTCGGTCCCCCGGCCACCAACATTACAATAGTAATCGAGTCCTTAACCTATCAGAAGTAGTGTCACACAGGGACTTGAACCCTTAATATCACCGGGCGACTTAAACTCCTGGGGCTTTCGGCCTAGCCTCCTATTGAGCAGTCAGCAAGGGCCAAGTGGCCTGGACATAAATGTCATAGTGGGACTTATCCACCAAGGGAGAAAGAATCTCCATCGCATAAACAATAGTGTCTCATCTAAGGATATGAATCATGGGGCCAAGCCCTACATAGTATCAATCATGGTGCCCAACCCCATAGAATATCAATCATGGGGCCCAGTCCCACGGAATATTAATTAGGATTCTCAACTAAAATCTCGGACAACCCTTAATCTGTAACAGTGATATCAGTCGCCCGACGCTCTAACGCGACCACTAGAACTCGAAACACAAGGCATGTAACCTGTGAACTTGGATATTCCAGCATAGCTGCCTGTGCTCGAATACAATGGGGAACATCATTTAGGGCTCTAGGTATTAGTCAATCACTTACTCAACCAATCTATCCAGATCCGAAACTCCAAAGTCATATCATGCCTAAAGAGAACATAGGAGATGATATTTGCATCATGCCCAGAGTGAACATAGCAATGACACTCTCAACCTTGATATCCCATAGTCTCAATCCAACCTACATACTCATAATAACCACCTCTCTCAGATACAATAAATACCCCAATCTCAGATGAAACAAACCAAAGCACCACAATTGTTAGCAATACACCAAAGTATAGATATCACAGGTCACTATAATATTTAATTAGGAAATTCTATCTAAAGTACTCAGTAAAAGTATAGATAACCATAGCCACATCATGCATATACATACTAACTCGATATACATACTAGATTCAGCGCACAAGGTATCATGTAATCATAAGTACACATCAATCGCTAGTATATCCTGGTAACCTCAGACCACACACATAAAAGTAAGAGGCAAGCTTACTGTAAATACTAGTCACATGTTCACAACTCCAACTAACTCCTTTTAGGCCTTTTCGTAGTGATATAATGTAAGAATTCAGGTAATATAGCAACTACAACTGACATAACCCTTAATACAAAAACTATCCCATAACATTATACATACATAACACACAAATCACATATAACCACATACAATATATACTCCACAACACAATCCATAAACAATATATGCCTACACATTCCAACTCAAATATGCAATATTACAGCTCAGCTTAGGGTTTAGAGAAAGCCTAGCCTATCGGCATCTGATATCTCCTACTCTGAGTCAATACAACTAAGTTTTCCCTATCAAATTGCTTCTTAATGTTGCTCATCTATTCAAACATAAGTCACAAGATTATTATGATTGATTTGGCCATAAAATCTCAAGAAAAATGTGATATTACATCAATTAAGGCTAAGACGGGGAGAAATTGAGGCCCATACTCAAAATACCAACTATTTCTTGTAAAATAATCCTCACATCCCCAATACATTCATCAAATTCATATTCTTGTTCAGGGGGAAAAATTTAGAGGGAGATGCGTCTAACCTGAATTTTAGAGCAACTGTATCAAAATTCAAAAATCACAAAATGCAATTTCTAGAGAGGTTTTCGCGCCATAGGTGCGACGTACCAGGGGCATGTCTCTGTGTATTTTTGCCCAGTTTTTGTTACTCGGTCCAAGGTTTTTGGGTCTGGGGACTAAGTCTACCCACACCCCACACGTGCAAATACCTATACATATCCATATTTCACCTTCATATCATACAATACATTCCCCAATACCAACTTCGTAATGCTCTGTGGATATTGACCAAAGCGGTGACAATCTAACTCAATCAACATGTGGGTACCCTCGAGACCTCAAGTAGTAAGAGTAGGAGTAGGAAGGCCAAGAGAGCCCGAGTCGAGGGAGCTTCATTTTCTACTAGACTACTTGTGGCAAAGTTCAAAAAGGTAGGGATCTCTTTTTCTTATTGTAAAGAGTATTGCAAAGGGCATCAACGGAAGTATTTGGCAGGTACCAAGAGCTGTTACAAGTGTGGTGGTGCTGGGCAGAAGATGATGGATCGCTTGATAGCCTTAAAGGTAGGGAGAAGAAGGGTTCAACGTGGAGGTAACAATGGTGGGATTACTAATCATAAGTGCCATAGGTGTGGGGAGAAATATGGTGGTCCATGCTTGAGTAAGTCTAATGCTTGTTATGGTTGGGGTGGGGTGGGCCACAATGTTCTTGATTGTCCACATGCTCAAAAAGTCTGTAAATGTGTCCATCCTCAAGAACAAGGCGGTCATGTTGATTTCTAAGGGGAGACTCTATCATCTTGTGAGGGTTAGGGATGTTGAGCCCAAAGTCCTTCCTATAAGGTCGGTTTTTGTGGTTAATAGGTTCTTTGATGTCTTTCCTAGTGAGCTTCCCAGTGTAGTTTGTGTAGAAGAGGATGGTTCCCTTAGAATGGGTATTGATTATCGACAACTGATTAGGGTCACCTTAAATAATAAGTACCCTCCACCTAGTATTGATGATCTATTTGACAAACTTCTAGGGGGCTAGTCACTTCTCTAAGGTTGATCTTCGATTCGGGTTTTGTCCCCAAGAGAGGATGAGTGTAGTTGATATTCCTAGGTGCCCTTTTGGCTTTCTAGGTCATGTAGTGTCGAGGAATGGTATTAAGGTAGATCCTAAAAAGAAGGAGGTGATTAGAAATTGTCCTAGACCATTGACCCATCAGACATTAGGAGTTTTTAGGGCTTAGCGGGTTACCACCAGAAGGATTGGAAGGGTTTGTTGTGTATTGTGACGCCTCACGAATTGGTTGGGTTGTGCTTTGATGCAGAATGATAAGGTGATAGCCTATGCTTTTACACCACTTAAGATGCATGATAAGAATTATCCTATCTATGACCTTGAAACAGCCGTTGTGGTAATTGCTTTAAGAATGTGGCATTGTTATTTGTATGGGGTGCATGTTGAAATGGTTACCGATCATAAGAGTCTTCAAAATGTGTGCACCTGAAAATACCTTAGCTTGAGACAATGAAGGTGGCTATAGCTTCTTAAGGATTATGATACGAGTTTGTACTTTCACCTAGTAAGGCTAATGTGAGGTCAGTAATTTGAGTAGGGTGTCCATGGGTAGCCTAGTTCATGCTAATTGTGGTAGTAAAGGGGTGACTAGGGAAGTCCACCGATTGGCTAGATTGAGTGTTAGGTTAGAAGAGGTTGACAATAGTGATGTAGTGGTGGTTAGTGGTTCTAAATCTTCATTTGGTGAGGAAGTAAGGGAAAGGCAAGATCTTGACCCCTCCTTATTAGAGTTGAAGACCTTGGTGGGAGATGGCAAGGTGGAGGTTTTCTCCCAAGGGGGAGATGGTGCCTGAGGTACCAAGGTAGGTTGTGTGTTCCAAGTGTGGATGACTTTAGAAAGAGGATTCTTGATGAGGATCTTAATAGCAATCATTCTAGCATTGGTATGGCTCCTTTTGAGGCTTCGCATGGTAGATATTGTAGGCCACCGGTTGGGTGGTTAAGGTAAGGAAAATGGCTATGTTGGGCCCAAATCTGGTTTTGGGGGCTATGAACAAGGTAAGTTGATTAGGAAAAGTTTGAAAGCATCCCAAAGTCATCAAAAGTCCTATGCCGATGTGAGGGAGTAGGGATCTTGAATTTAAGGGTGGTGATTGAGTCTATTTGAAGGTTTCACCTATGAAGGGTGTGGTTTGTTTGGAAAGAATGGGAATTGATTTTATTATTTGTGAGTCCTTATAGTGGAGAATAAGTTAGCTTAGGATGTCGTGTTGTCAATGCCTTTTGGAAGAATCGTCAAGTTGAAAGTGTCTCTCAAGGAGCTGGAGCAGGCATGGAGAAGCAATATCCATACCTTGTTCATTCGATTCAAACTTATGATATCATGTCAAGTCCTTTTTATGTTTTAAAGTCTTATTTTTCAGCCCTATGTCGTTTGCATGCATTCATGTTTATGTTGACAAGTTCATGATAATTTTTGACACTTGTGTTGAGATTTTGAAAATGGTGTTTAAGTGTATTGTTGCATTCCTGTTGGGGCTGATTTCTTCATGATTGCCCTTTTCATGTACGTTTCTTTGACATTTGGGGATGAATGTTCACAAGGGGGAGATATCAAAATGACCCCAAAAAGTGCCTGAAAATGTGCCTCAGAAGTGCCTGGAATCGTAATTTAAACATATCTCAAAATCCATGCATGATATCAAAAATCCAAATTCGTATTCTTTGTAATGGGGCAAAATTGATTGGAAAATGGGTCTGACACTGATTTTAGAGCAACTGAATTAAAATTCAAAAATCACAAAATGCGATTTCCAAAGAAGTTTTCGCGCCCTAGGCACAACGCGGCAAGGGCGCGCCTTTCTGTATTTTGTCCCCAGTTTTTGTTACTTGGTCAAAGGATTATAGGTCTTGGGCCTAACTCTTCCCATACGTAAAAATATATATACTTAGTCATATTTCACATTCATATCATACAAGACATTCCCTAATACTCTCTCAAACACTTAGACAAATATTTTACTCAATATTCAAGCGCCAAATCTCATTATTGATCTTAAGGAATTCATTCAAGCTTCAAGTCTCCATTCCAATCTTCATCATGGAATTCTTTAAAGTTAAGGTATGTTGGTTGCAACTATTGCGTCCTTTCAACCATGGTGCCTAAGCTTCCTTTTACATAAATTGCATGTTTCTAAGTTAGTTTACTTATGGTTCTTATGTATTGTGAATTTTACTATGAACTATGTTGGGGTTTCATAAAAATGTGACTGTTTAAGCATGTTTTGAGCTATGAGTCTTTGATCTATCTTGATGAAGGGTTTTGATGTATATGAGATGATGGTATTACCAAGTTTTGGTGGATTGTTTTACATTAAATTTTGTTACATGATTTCACTCTTGAATTGTATTATTTTACACTAGCATTACACACCCAACAAGCGTTTGATAAAATGTCCGTATTATGTTTCTTGAGTTGTCGACGGCCTAATGCATGGCATATGAATTAAGTGACTTTATAATGATGAAAGGATGGTATATACGTGTTGATTTCATGATAAGTTTCTATAGCATTATGAATTGACTATAACCAATTGAGGGGTTGATACCTGAATCACCTAGGATGGGGGTGGTAAGCTATCAACCAATTGAGGGGTTGATACCTTAATCACTTCCTATGGAGGGTGGTCATATCTTTCTAACAATTGAGGGGTTGATACCTCAATTTCCTTGGATAGTGCTGGTAAGCCATCAACCAATTGAGGGGTTGATTCCTCAATCACTTTGGATTGAGGTGGTCATGCCATCAACCAATCAAGGGGTTGATTCCTCAATCACTTCTAAGGGGTGGTCTACCTTGGATTCCATTTTCTATGTTTTCTTGGACTATAAAGATAGTCCCTTCCTTCACATGTAATATCTTCTTTATAAGTATGTTTCACTTCAAGTATTATTCATTCATGTCATATTGCTATATGTTCATCAATTTCCTATTATGCATTTCAATTAAGTTGCCTACCTCTTGTTGCATTGCATCCTACATGCTTAGCACATTCAAATGTACTAATACATACTCTATGCCTACATGATATTAGCATGTAGGGACTGGAGCTCCAATTGATTTTCCTTCACGTGGCTAGATAGATTGTTCAAGTTAGCTTTGGTGAGTCCTCATGTCCGGGGGAAATATCTATCTTCTATCATGCTTATGTTTAGACTACATTTTACATATCTTGGAATATTTATTACCATTAATATGAGGGTGACCCCGGAGAGTGTCTTGGGCCCCGCTCCCTTCCAAGCTACTGGTGTTGTTGGACAAGGTATGTAATTATTCTTGAGTCTTAACTCATTTATGTTATTTAAGTATTAAACTCTCTCCCTTAGTGCTAAATTCCTTTGTTTATTTTTTCTCTTGTTGTTTTATCTTGCTTCCACAACCAAGGATATGTATGATATGCTAAGAGGCTTGTTTGGGGTTACTTTGGGTTACCCATTCACCGTATTATGCCTAGACCCTAGTTTAGATAATGACGAACTTGGTGTCAGAGCACTAGGTTATTAATGGTCCTCGGAGTCCAATACATCGCGTCGATTAGAGTTCTATTCATGATTGTGAAGGACGCCATGACTATGAATAAGAGGCTCTGAGGCGTTTTATGAAATGTTTCCCTTATTCTTGATCTATGTCATGCTATAGAGTTAAGACCCCTAAGGATTATTTCTTCGTTTAATCATTGCATTTTAGATTATGTATCAAGCTACTCATGATGGTGATATATCAAATGTGGAGGTTTGCAATGCTCTATGACTACTTGAATACTACAAATGTTCGGAAAAACAAATCAAATAATCAATCGGGTGATAATTCAACTCAATCAACAAGTGGGTACCCTCGAGAACTCAAGTAGTAAGAGTGGGAGGAGAAAGACTAAGAGATCCCAAGTTGGGGGAGCTTCGGCTACTATTAGACTACCGGTGCCCAAGGTCGGAAAGGGAAGGATCTCTTTTGCAAATTGTAAAAAGTGTGGCAAGGGGCATCAATAGAAGTGTTTTACGGGTACCAAGTGTTGTTTAAAGTGTGGCGGTGTTGGCATAAGATGAGGGATTGCCTGGTTGTGTCAAATGAAGGGAGAAAAAGGGTTGAATATAGAGAGAGCAATGGTGGGATAACTAATCCTAAATGCCATAGGTGTGGGAAGAACCATGCTAGTCCATGCTTGAGGGAGTCTAGTGCTTTTTATGGTTGTGGCGAGGTGGGCCACAAGGTTGTTGATTGTCTATATGCTCGAAAAGGGTGTAAAGGTGGCCTACCTTAAGAACAAGGAGGTCATGTTCATCAAGAGACTCAAGGAGTGGATGTGGCGCCCAATGTTGTTACTAGTACAATGAAATTTCCTTTGACTATGATGTGTGTGAATTGATGGGCCCGGATGTCACTATCTATTTCATTATTCCTTTTGTTTCTAGTGGGATTCTTGTGTGTCCTGAGTTGTTATGTGAACATTTGGTGTCTACCCCATTGACTAGTCTATTGTTGCTAAGAAGGCCCATAGGAATTGTTCCGTGGTTATATTGCGTAGAACTTGTTTTTTTACTAATGTTGAATTAGATATGGTGGATTTTGATATCATACTAGAGGTGAATTAGTTGCATGCATATTATGTCTCTTTTATTTGTAATAGTCGTAGAGTTAGATTCCAACTCCCTAATGGGCCTGTTCTTGAGTGAGAAAGTCATGGTGTGGTGGTCAAGAGTAGATTCATTTCTTGCAATCAATACTATAAGTTGATCTCTAAGGGAAATATCTATCATCTTGTGAGGGATAGGGACATTTAGTCCAAAGTCCATTCCATAGGATCAGTTTTGGTGTTTAAAAGGTTCCTTTGATGTCTTTCCTAGTGAGATTCCCGGTGTCGTTTGTGTAGAAGAGGATGGTTCCCTTAGAATGGGTATTTATTGCCGACAACTTGTTAGGGCCACCTTAAATAATAAGTACCCTCCGCCTAGTATTAATGATCTATTTGACCAACTTTAAAGGGGCTAGTTTTGATACATAAGGCATGATGGTATTACCAAGTGTTGGTGGGTTGTTTTACATTAAAATTTGTTGCATGATTTCAATCTTGAATTACATGGTTTTACACTACCATTACACACCCACCAAGTGTTTGAAAAAATATCCGAATTATGTTTCTAGATTTTTTGAGGGCCTAATGCATGGCATTTGAGTTAAATGACTTTATGATGATGAAAGGATGTTATATATATGTTAATTTCATGATAAGTATCTATAGTGTTGTTAGTTGATCATAACCAATTGATGGCTGATACCTCAATCACCACGGATAGGGGTGGTATGTCATCAACCAATTGAGGGGTCGACACCTCAATCACTTCCGACGGAGGGTGGTCATGTCCGTCAACCAATTGAGGGGTTGGTAACTAAATCACCTCGAATAGGGGTGGTAAGCCATCAACTATTTGGGGGGTTGATTCCTCAATCACTTCTAAGGGGTGGTCTACCTAGGATTCCAAGTACTAAGTTTGCTTGGTTTATAAAGATGGTCCCTTCCTACACATGTAATAAGTTCTTTATATGTATGTTTTACTTCAAGTCTCATTCATACAAGTCATATCGCTATATGTTCATCTCTTGCCTAATTATGTATTTCGATTGTGTTGCCTACCTCTTGTTGCATTGCATCCTCTATACTTAATATATTATAACTTACTAATGCATACTCTATGCGTAAATGATATTACAATATAGGAACTGGAGCTCCTATTGATTTTACTTCACGTGGCTAGACGGATTGTTCAAGTTAGTTTTGGTGAGTCCTCATGTACGGGGGCAATATCTATTTTCTTTCATGCTTATGTTTAGATTACATTTTATATATCTTGGAATATTTATCATCATTATTATGAGGGTTGAGCCCGGAAAGTGTCTTGGCCCCCGCTCCATTCCAAGCTAGAGGTGTTGTTAGACAAGTAATGTAATTATGCTTGAGTCTTAACTCATTTATGCTATTTAAGTATTAAACTCTCTCCCTTAGTCCCAAATTCCCTTGTTTATGTTTTCTCTTGTAGTTTTATCTTGTTTCCATGACTAAGTATATGTATGATAAGCTAAAAGGCTTGTTTGGGTTCCTTCGAGTTCCCCATTCCCCATGTCACGTCTAGGCCCTCATTTGGGTCGTTATATAACCCAACCAATAATCACCCAAAACGTCTCCAGGTAAATATACACATGCTCTAGTCAACATAATAATAACAAAATCATAGAAATGACCTGGAGGGTCAGTACAGTTATTTTAACCAAAGTGTAGTAGCTAAAATATTAGAAAATGATTAATTATTTTATAACCTGTTGGACACAGTTTGATGGATTTTTGAATTAATTATGGAAACGAAATATAAGATATCTTTTGTTAGTTGAATGCAAGATTAAGGACTATTACGAGATATAAATGTTATATAGTAAATTAGAAAAGATCAACAATCATATGTGTAGTACTTTGATATGCCTGATTGCTACTACCAAGTCTACTTTGAAGCAGTACTTGGATATTTTCGAGCTTCCATGTTATTCATTAAGGTTATAAACCTTGTTTTGAAATTAAGTTTCTTTGAAATGCTTGGCAAATGGAAAGATAATTCTAAAGATATTTGTAGATAAGCTTCTTTAAAATGATATGTATAATCTTGAAAATAAGAGAGATTATGTTAGACCCCGTATCTCTTCAAATTAGGGAGAATTATACAATTGGGAAATTTTGTTGTGGATGTCGTGTAATTTGAACTTAAGTATTTTTCCCGGTGCATGATTAGAGTATCAAGTGAATTTGGCGTGCATAATTAAGTT
>JAOTQR010078872.1:0-10957 GCA_025774065.1 Solanum ossicruentum
ATTCTGGGTGCTGCTGCAGGTGTGGATAGTCAGTAAAACAGAGGAAACTCTGCCAAAATTTTGGTAGAGTTCGTATACTTATGGATGAGACTTGTGTTGGTACGTTAGTCTAGGTGTCTAAACGACACCATTCATGGCCCCGGGGTTGGGTCATGACATTTCTCTTTTACTATGTGAATCCTTCCTTGTTGAAAGGATGGATCTTGAAGCAGAAGCAAAGAGCTGATACGAAGAATGTTGGGAAAAGAGAGAAGTAACCATTAGTATAAAATTTTAAGAAACTGAGAGAAATTTTTTTTCTCATTGCTTTTACAAAACAATGATATAAGACTTTAAATAGTACTTGAAAAACCACAATCTAGAGAAAAAAATAGGGCACTAGTTTAGCACTAACGCAAGACCCGCTAACTAACTAATATATACTTATTAGGACTCTTATAGCTAAAATGTAAAAGACTCCTAAACTAATGACATTGACTTTTGAATAAGTCAACTAACAAGGAATATCTGGAAGAGTTTCTACTTTCACTTGCTTTAACATGGGAGAGAAGCTAGGAGGAACAATAGGGTACTCATTCGGTAGATTAGAAACATCTCAATATTTTTTCCCTTCATTGGCTAGACATAATATTTCCATTCTCCTCCATTTCAAGTACCATGTAGATACATCCAGTTCAAACAACCAACTCAGATAGTATAACCTCAAACCAGAATCAATGGATCTGCTAGAGTTGATCCAGGCAAGGTTTGGACTTGAAGATGAGTGAAGAATCCATTTAGGAAAGTCTTGATCATATCCAAATTTCATTGCTACCCAATTTGGTTGATAGGGTTTTTGAAAATCAAATCCAACAAGCTCATATGCCCTCAAGCATCGAATGAAAGACTCCACTTCTAGATCCAAACTTTCCCCTTCAACTGTTGTCCACTCTTCTTTTTCTTTGTAAAATTGTGGAATCAACCAACCTTCCATGGCCAAGGCGTATGGCCTCCATGAAACAACTCTCCAGATGAGTCAATAGTAGTCCTCACATTAATTACACTTGATTGTTTCACATTGTTCTATTGACTTTTTCTCACACCACTAACCCTATTATAATTCTAAGCTAGTTGTGGCCGCAAAGACACCAGCCTCTCCCAAGCCCAATCTTGAAGAAAGAACATCAGCGACCACAAATCAACTCTATCTCTACTCCTAGTTTATGAAGCCACTATCATCGCCTATTTAAACGAGCCCAAATCCCCATATACGCAAGCAAGAACAGTAGGGGCAAGTGCTAGTCGCACACCTCTGGCAAATTGACTGCAAAAGAGAAAACAGGTCCCTCCACTTTACCTGGAAACATAAATTTTGACAATCAAAGAGAAACAAAATCTTCATGTTCATAATCGCTACTAGTGTTCATGAAATGCTTCAACCACCTAGTATGATTATTATCCTTCTTTCCAATCAATTCTTTTCTTAATTTTTCAAGATTTTCTTGAATCACTACCAACTCAGGGGATTGAAGGGGGGACCAAAAAAGGTCACCCAAAATAGAAAACCCTCCCAAAATCATCATATCGTCAAGAGTAATATTTGCTTCATCCCATGAAAAACAAAAGTATTAGTCTCACAACACCACCTTTCTACCAACTCAAAAATCAAATTTTTATCTGTGTGGACTCTATAAACTGAACTCGTGATTGCTTCATAAATTTCAGCAGCTTTCCATATATGGTGATGGTCACACTCATCCTTTCAACCCACTTCTTCTATTTTTTTTGTTGATCCCTGCATCCATTATATCCATGGAAGGCGACATCCAATCGACAATCAGATTCAGATGGGAAGGGAATCGACGGAAGCTTCAAAGTTGAATCTTCAACGGCAGAAATATTGGGATTCAAGAAATGGGCCTTTCTTAGATGTGGGATTCCACCTAATGGTGAAACCATCAACACCTCTCTTTGATCAAACATAGAGTCTTCCATTGATTCTTCAGGTAAAGTTGATTATGGCAACTTAAACGTTTTTTTTTAAAGATGAAATTTGTGGTCTGAAAGAGAAGAAGAAGGCCTGAATATACAACTCTTTTATTTTGCCGAAGTTAAAAAAGTTTGGAAGGGAGGAAGGAGGCCTATGATTTAAGAAAAACAACTAAAGGGAGGACTGTAGAGCATTGAAAATAAGAAATTCATACATAAGTGTGTATAGGTTTCAGTTCAATCTACGGTTTCTCTATCTTGAGAAGGATATCTCGGTCTTCTAGAAAATATTTTTTATTTTGTTTTGTTTGATTGGTCAATATGTTTTTTTTGCAAAACATATTTTCTTTTAAATATAAAAATAATAATACCATATTTTATGTAGTCTGATCCTTACAGTGGAAATAGAGAGGTGCTTTCAAATAAAACCTCGATTAAAGAAAAAATAGTTCAAAATAGTCTCTAAATATATAAAAAAAATTTACAAAAATCCCATGACAATACCACTCTCGAGGCCCTACTTCCCAACCTATCCTACCCCAACACTGTTTATGCTAAATTTTATATAAATATTCTTGGGATAATATTTTTTTTTTACTTAAAAAATATTAGAAAATAAGTAAAAAAAACAACTTTGCAAAAACTAAAAGATTTCCTTCCAACAAATCACATCCATACTTCTGTTTGTTCATATATTTTAACAGTCTATGGCAAAACACTGACAAAAAAACATATTAATTACATTCAATTCTGTTAAATCTATATGGTCAAATATTAACTACAATTAAAATTTTAAATTATGGTCAAATAATATCTACAATAAATTTCAAATATCTATGGTCAAATACTAAGAAATATCCATTATACTATTTTATAATCTGTAGTCAAATAAATATTAATTGCAGTAAAACTGGGGTATAACACTTAAAACTCATTTTCCTTTTTTATTGATTTTTCAAATTACAAATTTAATTGGTTAGTGTTTCACTACCTTTTATACGACTCAATTACAGTGTTTGAAAAAGTGACAAACTAAAAGACTTTCGGGTGTTTATTGTGTGAAATGGAATCTATTAATCATTATAGTTTCAGTTAGAGTTTATCTTCACAGCTCAAACTTTTTGTCTTAATGTGAGTTTTAACTTTTATTTTGACAACTCAAACTTTTTCTCTTAATGTGAATTTGGTTACTCTATTCTACGAGAATTTCCCTCCTCTCTACTTTATCTGAAAACGTAATACGTTTATCTAAAAAAGTATGTAAAGTTTTGAACATAAATTGTATGCAGTAAACTAATTAGCAAAACTATCCATCATAGCTATGATTTTTTAAGGTGCGTGTAAAGGAAAAAATTGATTACTAGTATGGGTTGGAAAGAGTATTTTACTAGAGTAATATTTATTTTATTCTTTAATTTTGTCCTACAGAAAATAAGAAGCATTTAATTATAATGTTCATGTTTTTATCACTACTGTCTCCTGAAAATTAGATATCAATTTTTTTCGTCAAGTCTTGACCTAAGCTAAAAAATCTAAATTTAGTCTTTGTTATTATATAAAGAGGATCGTGTCATTCATTGAATGAAAACATACATAAACCAAGCTTATAATGGCAGGAGTATTCTTAATCGTGAACTTTTAACGAAATGCAAATTGAACCCTTTAATTAAACTTGAGTCAGGTGTTTTATCAAAAATAATCTTTATCTAACACAAAATAAGGATAAGGTACACGTACCTTCACTTTTCCTAGACTCTTCTTGTAGTATTACACCGAATATTTTGTTGTTGTTGTAGTTCAATATTTTTTACTTGACTAAATGTATAATCTTAAGTTTTTCTTGTTTACAAATATTTTTTTAATATTTTTTTTCAAGGTGTGTCAAATTATATTTTGAAAAAAAAAGTAAAATATATGAGTAAATTTAGGGATTCAATAAATAAAAATTTTCATCTATCTATATAGTATACCTTTTCAGTTAAGTGGTGTCGGTTGACACTTTTTGAATACAAATGGTGCCGCCATTGATGATGGTGAATATTATTGGAACTTTATGTGCATAGGCTTTCAAGGTATGTTAAAATATAAATAGTAAATATATGAGTAATTGGGGATCCAATAAATAAAATATATATAACTAAAACATGTGGTTTTGCCATTGATGACAATGAATATTATAAATTTGTACGTGTATGAGCTTTCAGTCTTAAGCCTCGACAATGGGAGAAGATTGTAATAGACTGACCGTCAACGTAAAATTAATGAATTTATAATGGAAACAACAAAATAAAATACAATAATCCTTCCAATTGTGACAAATATTCAATCTGTAGTAATATATTAATCCATAATATGATTTCAGAACTTATTTTAAAATATTCTGCAAAATCCAAATTTTTTGGTAGGGTATCTTTTATAGAAAAAAATATGGATCTGGATAGTCATTAATTATTTGATATAATATTTAGCAATTTACTTCTTTACTGAAGTGGTGTCAGTTGACTCATTTCACAAGCGTATCACTTAAATTTTACGTACATGAGCTTTTAGTCTTAAGCTTTGATAGAGGAAAGCAATTGCAGTAGGGCGACAGACAATAAACTAAAAAAACTGGTGAATTTGGTGATGGAAATAACAAAATAATATTTGACATGTTGTAAAGTTTATATTTTACCATAAGGTAAATATCGATATAACTTGGACTTTACAGGCACGAGATTTCAATCTTAAGCCTCAATAGAGGAAAACGATTGTAGTTGGCTGATTTTCAATGTAAAATCAGCGAATTAGGTGATGGAGATAATAAAAATCAGCGGCACATGATTCATCCTATTCTATCTTCCTGATTTTACAAAGATGTATAGAGATTTTAGGGAGGCATCTGGTTGAGGTTGATGAGATGGCCTTGATTGGACCGAGTTTGGTTATGGATGCCATGGAGGAAGTGAGGTTTATAGGGGAAAGGTTGTGAATTGATCAAAGTAGGCGAATGTTTTATTCCAATGTAAGGAGAAGAGGTCTTGAATTTTGTGTAGATGATTGGTATTTGAAGCTTTCACCAATGAAAGGCATTGTTCGGTTTGGCAAGGAGGGCAAATTGAGCCTAAGGTATGTAGGGCCTTGTAGAATTTCGAGAAGAATTGGCAACGTTGCCTGTGAATCAGAGTTGCCTATGAAAATGTGTATGGTTCATCCAATTTTCCATGTATCCGTGTTGAGGAAGTGTGTCGGTGACCCATGTTCTATAGTACTTTTGAAAGTTGTGGGTGTTGTGGAAGGTAACTTGATCTATAAGGAGGTTCCGGTAGAAATATTGAATAGACAAGTAAGGAAGTTAAGGAACAAAGATGTGACATTAATTAAAGTCCTTTGGAAGAATCAACAAGTTGAAAGTGTCCCTTAGAAGGTCGAAGCGAACATGAAGAAGCTATATCCATACCTTTTGCAGTCTATTCAAGCCTAAAATAACAACTAAGTCCTTTTTATGGTTTCAGGTCTTAAGTTTTAGCCCTCATGTCATTCTTCATGCATACATATTCATGGTGATAAGTTTTGGTGATTTTGATGCATATGTGTGAAACTTTTTAAGCATGATGTTTAAGTGCATTTGTTGCATGCATGATGGGCTAAGTGTTTCATGATTACTTATCTTGCGTATATTTCTTTAACATTCGGGGATGAATGTTCCTAAGGAGGGGATATTGTACTAGTATCCATCAGAATGCCCTATAAGTGTATTTCTTGAATATCTCAGAAATCGTACGTGATTTCAAAATTTTGACTTCATATTCTTGTTCGGGGGGCAAAAATGTGTAGGAAAAGGGTGACCCTCAATCTTTAAAAGACCCGTGGTGAAAAATAATTTTCAGAATGGGAAGCAGAAATAGAAATGGCTTATGGTAGAGCCGCGACATGCCCAAGGTGCGACTTTGTGTAATTTGTTCCTTATTTTCCGTACTTCGTTCAAGGACATTTGGATAATAAACTAATTCCCATTTAAACATGAAACCCCCTTCCTTAGCCATTTTTCAACTTTAAAACCCTCAAAACCCTCTCAAAATTCTCCCAATTCACCCCCATATCCCCATTCAATTTCAAAAATCTCAAGAGCACTTTTGGAATTTCAAGAACCCAAGTCAAGCTTCAAGTCTTCCCTAAATCTTTCTTCAAGAATTTCAAGGTCTAGGTATGTGGGTTTGATTGTGGGAACCTTCCTTCCCATAAGTCCAACTATTCCTCTTCTCCTACTATATAAAGTTTATGAATCTTTTTGGTTGTCTTATGAACTCTTGAATATGGTATTACTACTATGCAATGTATTATGGTTTATATTTCTGCATTATCATAAAGTAAAATATTATGTGGTATTTATGGATTTATGGATTATTTTAGGGGTATTTATGAACTCTTGTTTATGATGATGTTATTATGCATTATACAGGTATCCTCCATGTGGGTTTTACAAGAAATGATATTTTATGCCAAAATATTGTTGGAGTTTTATATTATGATGGATTTCATGATATTCAAGTTATGTTCTCTATGATGCTATGAAAAGCTATGAAGGAACTTATGTGTTTAGTTGGTTTTCATGATATTCAAAATAAATGTTTTTGCTTGATAAGATGAATTTCATAATCCCATGTTCATATTTTGAAAGATGATGTATATTATCATGATGGGTTGATTAAGAATGATTTAAGCAAATTATTTGGAACGCGCCATAAGTACCCAAAAATGTGTCTTGAAAATATCCATAATCGTAATTTCCATATATCTTAAAATTTGTGTGTGATATCAAAAATCCGACTTCATATTCTTGATCAGGGGGAACAATTGAGTGGGAAATGGGTATAACCTGAATTTTAGAAGACCTATAGCGAAAATTGAATTTTGCTAAAATTTCATTTCCACAGAGGGTGCGCGTTTGCTCCGCGACGTGGAGCCATCGTGGAGATGTGTATTTTGTTGCCAGTTTTTCTGTTTCGGTCCAAGGCTGTGGGGTCTTGGGCCTAAGCTTTCTATGCATAAAAACACCTATACTTAGTCATTTTTCAACCCTATATCATTCAAGGCATTTCCCAGAACCCTCTCAAACACTTAGCCAAATATTTCACCCAATTCAAGTATCCTAAGCTCTCATTCCGAATCTTAAGAAATTCATTCAAGCTTCAAGTTCTTATTCAAATCTTCAACAAGGAAATCTCCAAAGTTGAGGTATATGGGTTTCAACCATTGGGTCCTTTCACCCATGATGCCCAACCTTCCTTTTTATGCAAATTACATGTTTTCAAGTTGATTTATCTATGGATACTTCTTATGATGAATTTGGCTATAAATTATGTTGGGGTTTTATGAAATGTTATTCAACTATGGATGTTTTGGGCTATGAATCTATAGTCTATTATGAGTTTTGAAGAAGTGTTTCGCCGTATCTTGCATGAGGGTAAATATTACCAGGTGTTGGTGGGTTGATTAACTTCAAGTTTTCTCACATGGTTTCCCTCTTGAATTGCATGATTTTGAACTAGTATTACATACCCACCAAGTGTTTGGTAAAATGTTCGGTTATGGATTACTGAGTTATTGAAGGTCTATTGCACGGCTTATGAGTTAAGTAACTTTGTGATGATGAAAGGAACGTATGTATGTGTTGATATTAAGAAAGTATCTATAGTGTTGCAAGTGACCACACCTTGTTGAGGGGGTGCTATGCCTCAATCACCTTGCCGGGGGTGCTAGGCCTATACTATCATGTTTAGGGGTATATCCCTTGATAACCTTGTCGGGGGGTGCTAGACCTGTACTATCATGTTAAGGGGTATGTACCTTGACTACCTTTTCGGGGGTGATAGGCTCGTACTACCAATTGAAAGATACATACCTCAATCACCTTCCAAGGAGGTGCTAGCCCTTGGATTCTAAGTACTAAGTTGCTTGGTCTATGATGTTGGTATCTTCCTACACATGTACTATGTTTCCATATAAGCATGTTTTACTTCAAGCATTGATCAAGCATGCCATGTTGCTAATACACAACCTATTGCTTAAGTATATGTATTTTGATTATGTTGCCTATCTCTTGTTGCATTGCATCTTACCTGCTTAGTACATTCAAACGTACTAACGCATACTCTATGCCGACATGATGTTACCATATAGGAACCAGAGCCCCACATGATCATCCTCCTCATGGCTAGATGTAATATCTTGAAGAATAGCTATTAGTGAGTCCTCAAGTTCGGGGATGCTAGCTTTTCTCTCTTGCTTATGTTATCTCTTATTTTGAACTTTGATACTCAAACGGGTGAGCCCGAAAAGTTGTCTTGACCCCCACCCAATATATGCTAGAGGTGTTGTTGGACAACTTATATAATTATGCTTGAGCTTTGACTCTTTTATGATTTATGCTATTAAAGACATTCCTAAGTCCCTTTATCCTAATTTATACTCTCTTATTATTGTTTACTTTGCTTCCGCGACCAAGGACATGCAAATGATATGCTAAGAGGCTGGTTTGGGGTTCCCTTTCGTCATATCACATCTAGGCCCTATGCTTGGGTCGTGACATTATTTTCTCTATATATCTTGAAATATGATTCTTTCTTAAAACATGAGGGTTTTTCTACAATATTAGTGGGTTGATTTGTATGACTTTGAAATGGATTGTTCTTACTTCTCTCTTGTCTCTTACTCTGGAAATGCATGATTTTAAGTACATGTGCATATACCTGCCATGTGTTTGACTAAATTACTTGATAAGGATTCTTAATGTTAGAGATTATTGTATGAGTTTACATGACAAACATGTTATGATAATTTATGAGTTTCCAAGCATATACTAGACTCATGAATAGTTTCCATGATCTACAAGTGAATTATTGAGCTCTTATGAAATTTTTTTCTTTTTGCTCTTGCAAATTGTGAAGCCTGCTAGAAGAGGTCAGGAACCATTTTGTATGTCTCACCCTCTAGTACAAGGTAAATATCTACATGAAGGGGTCATGAACCATATTGTATGGCTCACCCTCATATACAAATCTATACTACTTACTATCTTGTATCTATATGAAGGGGTCATAAGACATGTTGTATGTCTCACCTCATGTACATACTACCTTGTATCTACATGAAGGGCCATGAACCATGTTGTATACCTCACCCTCATGTACAACTTATTAATATGCATTACCTAATGTCGACATAACGGGGTCATGGACCATGTTGTATGTGTCACCCTCATGTACGACTTAATACCACGTACTATTCATTACCTACTAAAAGGGGTCATGACCCATGCTATATTCCTCACCCTCTAGTACAAGGTATTTGGATGAGCTATTCATGTCACTTTATTGTGTGGATTAAGTTATGCAAGTATGATATTCTCAAGCATGTTTACACCAAAACATTGATTATAAATGTCATATTGAGCTCATGTCTATCGATTATGATTATGCATCTTGACTATTATGCTTATGATCCTTGTTGTGTTGCACCCCGCATGCTTAGTACATTCCAAGTACTAACGCATACTCTATACCTACATGATATCACCATATAGGACCCAGAGCTCCTATTGATCCTCCTCCACCTGGCTTGCTGGATCCTTTGAAGTTAGCTTTGGTGAGTCATTACATCTGGGGATGAAGGAATTTGGATTGGGTCAACCTATATTTATATTAATATTTAAGTAATATATATTTATTATATTTATTTATTTATTAATAAAAGTAAAGAGACACAACTATTTGAAAAGTTATGTCTCTTTAGGCTTATAAAAGAATTTTGTTTAAGAGAAACAACACATCTTTTCTTTTATGAAGTGAACGACAGTTTTCTTCCTTCTCTTCTCTTTCTTCCTTCTCCAATTCCTCTAGAGTTTTCTAAAGATTCTTGTGAAGAATTCTTCTCCAAAAAGGTATTGACTTCTGTAACAAGGTACAATTTTAGATTGTGATCTTTATGGTGTAGTTCGTGTATATATACATGTGATTATACTATTAGACTGGTAGAACAAATTCAGTGATCCTGCAAACTAAGTGTTTGATTAAATTCTACGTTAGTATCCAAGCTTGGTTCTTTGTTTCCTAGATCGTCACTGTTTAGAACGAAAACTGAATAATATTTGCAATTTTTTGGTGCATGAAGTTTACGGACTCAGTTTGTGTAAAATTTTTGTAATTTGTTGTTGCTGTGTTTTCTGAAGTAATTATTTGAGACAATACAAGTTCAAACAATTTAATAATATAGATGTGAAAGATTGACTGTTACGTTTTTTATATTATGTAGCAGTGGTTTTTGGTCTTATTAAATAGAATATAAAATTTTCTTTGTGGAAATTTTGCAAAACCACAAGAAGATATATGGCGTTATTAGAGCAATAACTTGGAAAGTTCCAACACTTTGTAGTTACGCATAATATCCAAATTTGACCCTAAACTTGATGTGAAATTGCAAGTTGGAACTCAAACTTTCAACTTGCACAAATAGGCACTCCAACTTGCCAATTTCTGAACAAGTAGACACAACGTCCAAGCTGCCTAAGCACGTGAGTTACAATCGCGCTGACGTACTTTTTTAGACCAATGTTGCGATGCCACGTTTGTCCATGCAAGCACAACCCGTACACGTCACACAACTATTTTACACGTGGCATTCCTAAAAAGAATGAAAAATAAAATAATTTTTACAAAAAAAATTATAATTTTTTTTTAAATTAATTTTTTTTACCATAAATTACAGAAATTTACAAATATTTTTTTAAAAATTTAAATTTTTTTTACATAAATTACAATTTTTTTAAAAAAAATTTAAAGTTATTTACATAAATTACAAAAATTACAAAAAAAATTAAAAATTTAATTTTTTTTACATAAATTACAAAAAAGTTTTTTAAATTTTAAAAATTATTTTACAAAAAAATTTAAATTTTGTATTTTTTTTTAACTCTAATTTGGATCCTCATCTCCCTACCCCCACTCCCCTA
>JAOTQR010078873.1:0-10957 GCA_025774065.1 Solanum ossicruentum
TACATTAATGAGTTGGTTAGATTGCATGGGGTGCCCTGGTCTGTCATTTTGGATCGTGGTTCTCAATTCACTTCACACTTTGGAGTCCTTCTAAAGAGGTCTTGGTACCAAGGTTAAACTTAGTATGGATTTTCACCCTCAAACGGATGCTCAAGCCAAGAAGACTATCCAAACTATTGAGGACATGCTTAGAGCTTGTGTTTTGGAGTTTAAGGGTAGTTTGTATGAACATCTTCTGCTCGTTGAGTTTGCTTACAACAATAGCTACCACACAAGCATTGTATAGCTCCTTTTGCGGATCTTTATTGTAGGCATTGTAGATCCCTGGTTGGGTGGTTTGAAGTAGGGGAAATGGCTTTACTAGCTCCAGATTTGGTCATGAAAGCCTTGGAGAAGGTGAGGTTGATTAGGGACAGATTGAAAACAACCCAAGGTAGACAAAAGTCCTATTTCGATGTGAGAAGAAGCGATCTTGAGTTTATGGTTGGTGATTGGGTTTATTTAAAGGTCTTTACCATGAAGGGTGTGGACCGGTTTGGCAAGAAGGGGAAGTTAAGCCCAAGGTTTGTGGTTCCTTATAAAGTTTTGAGGAAAGTGGGTAAGGTTGCTTACAAGTTGGAGTTGCCTTTGGAGATGGACATGGTTTATCCGGTCTTCCATGTGTCCATGTTGAGGAAGTGTATAGGTGTCCCAAGTGCTATAGTGCCCTTGTATGTTGTGGGTGTTGTAGACAAAAAATTTGACTTATGAGGAGGTCTTGATGGAGATTTTGGGTAGACAAGTGAAGAGGTTGAGAAATAAAGATGTAGCTTCTGTCAAGGTCCTTTGGAGGAACCAACAAGTTGAAAGTGCCACATGGGAAGCCGAGACAGACATGAGAAAGTGATATCCATATCTCTTTCTTTCTACTCAAGACAAAGGTACTAATTTAAGTCCTCTATATGGTTTCAAGTCTTATGTCTTACCCCTTATGTCCTTTTGCATGCATTCATGTTAATGTTGACAAGTCTATGGTGATTTTTGATATTCATGTTGAGATTTTTGAAAATAATGTGTAGGTGTATTTGTTTCATTTATGTTAGAATGAAATCTCTATGATTACTTCTCTTATGTATGTTTCTTTGACATTCGGGGATGAATGTTCCCAAGGCGGAGATATTGAAATGCCCCAAAAATGCCTCAAAAATGTGCTTCAGAAATGCCCATAATAGTGATTTTCATATATCTCAAAATCCATGAGTGATATCAATAATTCGAATTAATATTTTTGATCAAGTGGCAAAATAGAGTGAAAAATGGGTATAATCCCAATTTTAGAAGACCCATAGTGAAAAATGATTTTCGCCAACTTTTCGCAAAATAATGGGCATTTGCGTTGGCTCTGCAACGCGGACCTATTGCTAAGCAGTGTTATTACTTCCTTAATTTTCCTACTTCAGCCTAAGGCATTGGGATCTTGTCCCCATGCCCATTTATGCGTATAAACACCTATACTTAGCTATTTTTCAACTCTATATCTCTCAAGATACTCTCAAAATCGTCTCCAAGACGTAACCAAATATTTCATCCAAATTCAAGTATCCCAAGCTTAATTCCGTATCTCACGAATTCCATTCAAGCTTAAAGACTCCTTCAAGTCAAAATCAAAGTATCCCCTAATTTAGGCATGTGGGTTTCATCCATTGGGTCCTTTACCCATGGATCCCAACCTCCATTTTTATGAAAATTGCATGTTTTCAAATTGTATTATCTATGGGTATCCTCTATTATGGATTATGAATATAAATTATATTTGGGATTTTATGAAACGTTGATTTATTATACATGACTATCTATTTCAAGCTTGTACTATGAATGGGTTTTGTCTATTGAGACTATGCATGTTTTGAGCTATGAAACTATGATCTATTATAAGATTTGATGATGGATTTCACAGTATTCTATATGATGGTTTTACTATATGTTGGTGGGTTGAATTGCATTGGGTTTTCTCGTATTATTATACTCTTGAATTGCATGATTTTGAACAAGCATTATACACCCACCAAGTGTTTGGTAAAATGTCTTGACAAGGTTTCTTAGAGTTATTGATAATCTATTCCATGATTTATGAGTCAAGTAACTTTATGATGATTTTGGGTTTTCAAAAAATGTATTGAATTCATGAAAATGTCTATGATGTTGTAAATGCAGAATTAAGCCCTTTTTTCAAAAATTTTACCTCTTCTGGACCTTTGATGTTAATGTAAGGGTAATATTTGACGATGAGCTATTCTTATGTTTTAAAGTTAGGCTCACTATCAGAGGTCAAAGATGTTTTAGAACAACTCATGTCATGTTTCCATGTTTCTTACAAATTGCTAAAGTGTGATAATTTCAATTATTTTGAAGAATCAGGCTTAGCACCAATCAATGAAGAGTTTTCTCTCTTTCCATGAACTATGTGCCAACATAGAAGTATACTTTACCCTTGTTTTACTAGTGGATCCATTGAGTGTACTTTTTAATGAAATCCACCCCCAAAATGGGATGGGCTCTCGTAAGGTGAAGCATAATTTACCTTGGAAAGTAGACCACCTCTTTACCGATGAGGGGTAATCATTGGGATTCCAAGTTGTAGCTTTCTTGGTCTTATTCTTTGTCGGTTGAGGTCACTTTGTACATATGTATCATATTCTATGTAACTTGTAAGATTTATAAACATGTTTTACTTCAAGCATTGATCGTGCATGCCATATTGAGATTACACTTATCTATCGCCCATTACTATGTATTTTGACTATATTGGCTTATGTCTTGTTGCATTGCATCCTACATACTTAGTACATTCAAATGTACTAATGTATACTTTACGCCTACTGGATATCACCATGTAGGGACTGGAGCTCTTCTTGATTATCCTCCAAGTGGCTAGTGAGATTATTCGAAGATAAGCTTGGTGAGTCCTCAAGTTCGGGGACCCTATCTACTTCTTTTGTTATTTCTAAGACTTTTTTATATTGAACATTTGATATTATGAGGGTGAGACCGGAAAGTGTATTAGCTCCTGCTCCATTCTATTTTTAGAGGTGTTGTTGGAATATTATGATGTATTTATGTGACAAGCTTGACTTTTCATGTTCCTTTATGATTATCTCAGACTTCCCTTAGTCCCACTTCCCTTTTTATATTATCTCTTGTTGTTGTTTACTTTGCTTCTGTGACCAAAGATGTGTGATTGATATTTTAAGAGTCTTGTTTATGTGCCTTCAGGTTCCCATTCGTCGTGTCATGTCTAGGCCCTAGGCTTGGGTCGTGAAAATCCTTTAGGGCAATAATCACTATACACATATCTTTGGAAAACATAACTTTGAATCTCTTCATGAATGCCCTATTCATAGTCATAATTCGCATGATCTTTCATTGAAAAATAAGGTGCGCTTATTTGATGCATAGAACAATCATAAATCACATAAGTCTTTAAGTAATTTCTTTAAAAGGAAAATTGAATTCATCCAACCTTAATCATATCAAAACTCATTTTAGAATCAACATCACATTTCAAAATATATGTGCATTTACTTAACAAAATAGTCGAGCTTTACAAATATCATATAGTAGAATAGGAACCATAAAATCATCATAAGCATGCATAAGAACTTAGGAACTCAAAGAAAATGAAAAATACATAATAGGGAACTTTATGCGTGAAAGGATACCCATAAATTAACTCACATAACTGAGAAACTAGAGGAAATCGAAATTGAAGTCTTAAGGAAGGAACTTGGGAAACCCTAGCCTTGTTCTTGCCTATCCTTGAGACCTCTTTTCCTTGGAGAAATTTATGAATGTGGAATAAATGTAATTAGGGATCTTACACTAATATAGGTCCCTTTCCTATCTCTAAAATGACATGGTTTGGAAATAGATTTGACGGGAATGACTAAACTACCCCACATTTAAAATTGTCGGAAGCCATTTATGAGACCTTGAATATGGATCATAGACCCTTTCGTCTCATGGCTCACTTGAGAATCCTGAAATATGATCTTTACTGAATTGGGAACTATGACAAGCAGGAAGGGTCATACTATTTTCTGCAAGTTGTAGTTGGACTCGTCGAGTCCTTGCACACTTAGGGAAATTCTCACCTTGTATCTTACTTTCTTATATGAGACTTTATATGTGTCATATAACATTTTATGGCTCGTCAGATGATTCATGGATACCTTCCTAAAAGATCAAAATTTCTTCCAGATTGGAATCCCACTTACGAACCTATCTACAAGCCATAGAACAATCCAAGGTGGTAGACTATCTTATGAACTAGGTTCTCAGTCATTTTATTCAGGCCAACATTTCTGAAGCCAAGGCTCCTAAACTGGGGGCCGTTACACAAACCATCCAATGGGTTTACACCTCCAACCATACAATGCCTCAAATGGTTCCATCTGGATGCTGGAATGGTAATTGTTTTTATACGCAAACTCTACCAAACATAAGTGCTAGTCCCATCGGACCACAAAATCAATCACATAGGCCCTAAGTATGTCCTGAATAGTGTGTTCTAACTAACATTAGTAATGGGGTAAAAAGCTGAACTCAGATCCATTTTAGTACCCAAACCATGTTGTAGAACCCGCCAAAAGTGAGAAGTAAACACAGACCCTTTAACAGATACTATAGACACTGCAACACCATGCAATATAACAATGTCCCAATATACAACCTAGTTAGATGCTCCGTACTGTAGCTATTCCTCATAAGTAAGAAGAGTGCCAACATGGTCAAATGATCAAGGACCATCCAAACTGAGTCAAACTTTCCTCAAAGGCCATGGGCTACCCTGTTGCAAAATCCATAGTCACTATCTTCCACTTCTACTCGGGAATGGGCATCCTTTGCATCGATACATCGGGCTTTTGATACTCATATTTCACCTGTTGACAGTTCAAACCTTGGCAACGAACTCGGCTATGCCTCTCCTCATAACAAACCACCAATAATGTTATTTAAGATCGTGATACATCTTAGCAACAATAGAATTGATAGAAATCTAGCACGATGGGTCTCCTCAAATATCAATATCACTAATCCCCAATTTTAGGCACAAAAACTCTACCATTAACCCTCAAAACACCGCTAGAATCGATGATAGACACCTTGGCTTCAACACTCAATATTGTGTCATGAATCATGCATAATCTAGGGTCCTCAAACTAATAAGCACAAACTTGATTAAGCAAGGAGGATCTAGCATCAACTACAACTAAAATACTTTTAGGAGGAGAAATGTCTAAATGGACCATCTGTCTAGCAAGCAACTGAACATCAAAATCTAAGGGCCTCTCCTCGACCCTCCAGAATGCAAAACTTCCCATTCTAGTAACCATTGCTCCAAGCATCAGCCACAACATTGGCCTTCCCGGGGTGATATAGAATGGAGATGTCATACTCTTTAAGCAACTAAACCACCTACATAATGTCATGTTTAGATTAAGCTAGGAAAAGATGTTTTAGAGACTCCAATTATCGGTAAAGATCTCATAATGCACCCCATAAAGATAACGTTGCCAGAACTCTGACACAAACACAACTACAGCCAACTCTAAGTCATGTGTAGGGCAGTATATCTCATACATCTTTAGCTGTTTAGAAGCACAGGCTATCACCTTCCCCTTTCCATCAATACACCATCCAAGCCCAACATGAATCATCACAATATACCACAAATGGAACTGCCTCCCTGGCTAAGGCAATAATAGGTGTTGAGATCAACAAATCCTTGAGCTTTTAGAAGCTCGCCTCGCAATCATCTGACCACTAAAATGCCATAGCCTTCTGAGTTAATCTAGTGAACGGGGCGGTAATAAAGTAGAATCCTTGAACAAAACATCAATAATATCCTGCCAGACCAAGGAAGCTCTGAATCTCAGTCACAAAAGTAGGCCTAGCCCACTCACAAACAACTGCTATCTTGGCCAGATCAACCATAATACACTCTATTGACACAATATGGCCAAGAAATACAATAGACTCTAACAAAAACTTGCACTTTGAGAACTTAGCATACAACTTCTCTTCCCTCAATCTCTGGTGTACGGTCCTCAAGTGCTGAACCTCATATGCCTCGCTCATGGAATAAACCAAGATATTATCTCTAAGAATAATAACAAAAATGTCTAAACAGGGCTTGAACATTTGGTTCATCAACTCAATAAAGGCAACTGGGGCATTAATCAAACAAAATGACATAACCATGAACTTTTAATGCCTATAATGGGTCCTAAAAGTTGTCTTTGGGATATTAGAATCCTGGACTCTCAATTGATGATAGCCGAACCTCAAATCAATCTTAGATAATACCAAGGCACCCTGCAACTTGTTAAAAAAGGTCATTAATATGAGGCAAAGGATATTTTTTCTTGATGTCTTTGTTAAGCTGACTATAGTCAATACACATATCTATATTGCCATCCCTTTTCTTCACAAATAATAAAGACGTATCCCAAGGAGATACACTCGAACGAATAAAGCCTTTGTTCAACAAGTCTTCTAATTGTTCCTTCAACTCTTTCAGTTCAGCCAAGGCCATGTGGTAAGGAGCAATAGATATGGGCTCAATTTATGGCTCCACATCAATAGCAAATCGATATCACAATCCAGTGGAACACAAGGTAAGTTAGTCAAGAATACATCCATAAACTCTCTAGAAACTCTACTGTCCTCTAAAGATGGGGACTCTTGAGAAACAACCCAAAATGAGTAATTTAAGCTAGGCACCCCTTCTCCATTATCTAGTAAGCATGCATATATGAAATAACTCCCTTATGATAGGAACTATTGTGCTCCGATCCATACCAACTGAGGCAAGTCGGGACAAGATAAGGTGATAGTCCTTGCATGGTAATCAAGAATGGCATGATGGGGTGGCAACCAATCCATACCCAATATCACATTGAAGTCTACAATATCTAGCAATATGAGACCAATTATGGTATCTCTCCCCATAAATGTTACAACATAACCCTGTACACCTTATTTACCTATTGGGATGGATACACATATAGGCTTGAAGTGGCTTATACATAATATCAATATCAAAAGCATAATAGGTTGACATATAGGAATAACTGGAGCCTGGATCGAATAAACGATAACACACTAGAACCATACCATTGATAACTGCATCTAAAGTCTCTACCTTGGTTATTTTAGGAATGGCATAGCAAATGCTATGACCACCACTAGCCTGTGGGCATCCATGGACAATACCTCTCCCTATACCACAAAATCCTCTAGCACCATGCCTCATGCTCTAAGAGGTATCTCCACCTCCTGCCTGAGGTCCCGAGGTCTTAGTAGGGACTATATGATGAGGACAATGATTGGTGAAGTGCCCAACCTCATCACAAATATAACAAGCCTTGGGGTCCCGCCCCTGAGATGAAGTTATCAAGAACTACCATATCTAGCTGAACTAAAGGAACTATCATAGCCTTCTCTATGTAGGCCTAGATCTGTTAGTATGGTCTGAAGCTAGAAGAGCTTCTTGTAGTACCCGATCCTGATGGCCCTGCCACTGAAACCCTCTATCCCGTGATAGGTGTTAACTTAACTGACCATGCTGATGGAATCTCTTTTTGCCACCCTATCGCTTGTGCCTGTTATGCTTAATCATATGAGCGTGGTCCACAACACTCTGAAAAGTGCCTCCAGCTAACACTAAGAAAGCTGTAGCATCCTGAAGATACCTTGCCATAACCTTGGCAAACCACAAAATCCTCTCGAACTTAGTAGGGATACTGGACAGAGTATATATAGATAAATCATGAAATCTAGCCTCATAGTCTGAAACTGTCATAGAACACTACTGTAGTTGATCAAACTCATCACTATGACTGTTAAGGCTATATAGTACAAAACTCTCCAAAAACATCTTTATGAATTTATCCCAAGTCATAGTTGTTGATCTAATAAGCTGACGAGCTAGAACTGACCTCCAGCACTCCTTGGCAAGATTGGTAAGCTAATAGGAGGTATAATCAACTCCATGCGACTGCAGAATAACCAGATTACACTGCCAATCCTGACACTCTGATAAGAAATCATAAGCCCTATCACAAGGAATACCATCAAATCTCAGGGAAGCCAAACGCACAAACCTCTCAAAACGTTTCAGCTCAGTTTGGTCAAGGCTGGACTGGCAAAAGGCCACCATAAATAAATTAAGTCGATGCAATAGATGGAGCAAGAGCCAAACTCTGATGCGCTACACTAGAACTCAGCCTAGAAGCCTAAAGCAGAGTAATAATTATCGCTGGAGGGTCTACTGGGACTGATGAAGGACCCACATGAATCATAGCCATCTCAATTGGAGCACTAGAAGGGCCAATCGGTGTGGTAGAAACTAGTATGTCAATAGCAGTTGGGGTGGGATGAGCTTCCTCTAGTCTAGCTAATAACTGCATAAGTAGAATCTGAACTGATGGTGTAAAGGCTGGAGCTAAGAGTGGTGGAATAGAATCAGCAGGCTCCTTTAGAGGAATAGTAGGCTCTGGAGAAGCTGATCGAGTTTGTCCCCAATGTAATGTTTCCCCTTTAGTAATCCCTTAGACTCTGGCCCTATCATAAACCGTACCTCAACCTCGGGTAGGAGTTATATTAGTTGACATATGCTCTCCCATTGAGCGATGGGATCGAGTAACCAACATCTATGCTGGAGGAGTAGGTTAGATACTTCAAAAGAGGTGATATGAAGAAATAAATGAATAGAAGAAAGATATTAAAATGTTCCTAGTAATTGCTCGTAGCCTTCCAAAGATGGGTTTGGACGTCTGCACATCGATCCACGAGACTCTATTAGACACCCTACTTTTGACTCAAGAACCTAACAAACCTAGATCTCTCATACCAAACTTGTCATTACCTAAAATCAAGCCACGAGTAAGGAGAAACAAAATAATGTGCAAACAACCATAATATGCCATAAAATATTCCAAAACCGAGAGCCATGAGTACAAGAGCATCTAAGTTAATAAAAAAGTGTAAATACACATCTCAAATGAAGTACAAGTTGTCTTATAAGTTCGATACAAGTTTGAAAAGAAAGTGAAGGAAATCCCTAACGACCCATGGCGAGTAGAAGTTTAAGCCATACCGAAAGGATCTAGATGGATGGAGAAAAAGTTTGACAGAGTAAATCAGCCACCTTGTGCGGGTCCCTATGCATGATTTGCATGGATGAAATTGAGTAAGGGTGAGTACACCAAAATGTACCTAGTAGTTCAACCGATTAGGTAAGAGAAATTGAATAAGCATGTAACAACGAATAACTCTATCACTAAAACCAAAAAAGTCAATACACAATAATAATGAGCTAAGATATCCTTAAGAACCCATAATACCATATAACCATGATATGAATATGATGCACAACTCATAACTCTAAATACAAAGTCTTTCATATCCTTACCACCTGCCCGTGGTCAAGGTAATCTCCAAATGTGAAAACCTTGCCACCAATTCATGGCAAGGGATATTATGATGCCAAGTCCTTCCCACCTACGCATGGTCAAGGCATGTGAATTATGAATCTCATCCTGGGCTCCTTCCTAGGTCAAGGGGGGTGGTGAGTAAGTGAAGCAAAATGTCCTTGCATCCTACCTTGGTCAAGGATGATACAAGCAATAACTAATAGATACAATCGATGGTGCAACACAAATATTCATGTAAACATATAGACAAGTAAAATAGCATTAATATAGTAGAATCGATGCATGAAGCTTATAGTACTCATATGTACTCTAGGAAATCATATCAAGTGTCACATCTAATGCTAAACAATCATTATGTGTTAGATTATCACAATTGTACCAACAGTCAAGAGTGACAATAGTGTCAAACCTTATTCATCCCAAGTATGTAATAATATCAATAATACCATACCTTACTCATCCTAACAATACAAGAATATCAATAATATTAGACCTAACATGTCATGACCCAAGTATAGGGCCTAGATTTGACCAGCGAATGGAGAACCAGAAGGAACCCCAAACCATCCTATGATATATCATTACACATCTTTAGTCGCGAAAGCAAGTAGATTGACAATAAGAGATAAATGTAAACACAGGGAAATTAGGGACTAAGGATAAACATCCATATCATAAACATCAAGAGTCAATAGAGTCAAGCTCATAGTGTAGATACATAACACGTCCAACAACATCTCTACAGCATAGATAAGAGTGGGGGCCAAAACAAAGCAACCAGGCTCACCCTAATAGTCAACACATAGTCAAAAGAGAAAGTCTTAATACATAGCAATAGATCATAAGTAACGTCCCTGGAATGGAGGACTCACCAACAAGCTTGTTAGAAGTTGTACTAGCCATGTGGAGGAGGATGATCAAGCGGTACACCAGTTTCTACATGGTAGCATCATGTAGGCGTAGAGTATACATTAGTACATTTAAATATACTAAGTAAGTAGGATTAAATTCAACAAGAGATAAGTTCATAATTGAAATGCATAAATATAGGCAATGATTAGCATATATAAATATGACATGTATGAATGAGCTTGAAATAAACTCATGCTTAAATAGACCATAATACAAGTGTAAGAAGTGACCATTATAGTGCAAGTTAAGGCCTACCACCCCTTTAGATAGGCACTTGAGGTACGAACCCCTTCAAGAGGCTGATGGAGTACAAATCCCCACTGAGGTTGACAGAGTACAAACCCACCATCAAGGTATATGGGTACCAACCCCCAACAAATGTTACCGGAGCCTACCATCCCCCGAGCTAGGCGATCAAGGTACCAACCTCTCGATAGGTTACCTGGGCCAACAACCCCCCTAGCTAGGCTTGGTCATCCCCAACACTATATAGAGATAATATATATATATATATATATATATATATATATATATATATATATATATATACATATACACACACACACACA
>JAOTQR010078874.1:0-10956 GCA_025774065.1 Solanum ossicruentum
CCTATGAAGCAATAGAATCATGACGTAACTTGCGAGCCATCTCAATGCCTCTCTGGTGATGCAGAAAGGAAATAGCCTCAGCCGAATAGCTTCTTGGTTCACTCCTCTATGGTTAAATGGGGGACACATATCAACAAAGTTCCTCAAATGTTCATGAGGATCTTCATGGATGAGCCCTCCAAACAATCCCTTCAGTTGTAGGAGTTGTAACATGGTGCTCTTTACATGGAAATTAAATCTTCCACCCAATAGGGGTAGTCCAACAGCACCAGTGCTTCTAACCTGATTCCAATTAACATGCTATATCTCTTTCATGCCCCTAACATTCTCACCATAAATACTTCTATCATCCTCTATCTTTATACATATTGTTCAATGACAAAAAATAACAAGAAAACAATAAAAAGAATTCTAACTACAATAACGAAGCTCAACAAACACATCTAATGTGAAACACTAATTCCCTAGGAATGGTGCCATTTTTTATGTCACTCAACCCGAGTACTCAAAGGCAGAAGGGGCAGTCGTCATTAGCATAATAACCCAACTTTAGATATTGGGGTCGATCCCACATGGAATCGTTGTTCAAGGCGGAAGTGACTCATTGGACCAAGTAATTGAAAGATCTAAGGGGGAGGGGGGTTTTAATGATCAAAATAGAATTCAACTAACACGATCTAATTAACGAATTAAATAGCTATTAAGGGAAGATGTCGGGGTTGTGTAAATATGGGAACTAATCTGTCAAGTGGGTCGAGATACTTGACTATATGACTTGATATTGAGTTAATAGGCTAGGTTGCATGTAATCCAAATCACCTATGATATATGGCTATTTCGTATGAATCAGCTAAGATATTACATGCAAGCCACCGAGGGCACGCTTGTCCTAAGAAGTTGTAGCAAAATCCCTACTACCTTGGCCATTGAATCCAAGAATGTGGAAATCAACTGAAACCCCATAAGTTTTCTAGCCATTATGCCTTTTCCACACTATAATAATTCCTGCTAAGGCAATAATCAAAGATCTAAAACAAAACCCCAAGTTTGCAACCTTGAAATTTATACATTAAACTTAGGAACAAACATAAATTCACCCAAATCAACTATAGATAAGTTAAGATATTACAAACCCATTAAATAAATTAAAGGCATATATCAAAAGCACATCCCCAACATGGGGCTTTTAGCGACACATGTTAGAAATTAAAGATTGAATATGATACATAGTAGAAGAAGCCATAGGTAACAAAATTGAGTTCGAATCAGTTTATTATAACCAGCTAATCTTCTCCAATTTGATGCTCAAAAGCTTCAAAACTCTAGCCTCCCTTGCACTATAAGAGGAAAGTTCTATGTACTACTACTACTTCAGAATAATTGTTCTAATATGAAATGAACACATAATGTATAATTCCCTTTATAAAACTTCTTATATACTCCATGCAAATGTGTGAAAATTTATGTTATGAAATGTCATTCGGTAGTCAAGGCCGACCATCACCGAGAACTTCGATAATGCATAGAATGTGTACTTGACCACTTTTATGTGCATCTTTGTAAGGCTTCTTCCACTGCAACATTAAGAGAAAAATCTTTGATTTTCCTTTCCAATTCGGCAATGTGCCGAAATATTCTTCATATCACCTTTCCATCAGTGTTTTGGGGTTTTGGGTGTTGCCACTTTAGGCAATGACTTGTGCACTTTGATGTATCACAGAGTATGCTTTGTGACATCGATCCTGACTGCACTTATGACTTAATCTGGAACCTTGGTTGTTGCATAGTTAGGCGATCTCCTTGAATGTTCGGTGGATTGTTGAGTATGTCGGCGACACTACTTTCACCACCATTCAACACTTTTGCTCATTTTCTAAGATTTTACAAAGTCTTGCTCTTTTCCACTTTTTTAGCTCTATTTCCTATTGTAGCACATGCATATTTGTTAGAAGTTCGAATTATTAGCATACTAAGGAGAATGTTTCCTTGAAATTCATCCCCAAAATAAGTCCAACGTATGGACTCATCACTAGATCCAAGAAACTCATTATGTTAGTAGGAGTTAATGGCCTCGACCAGTTTCTCACCATGTCGGTCTTCTTAGGATCAACTTAGATACCCTCTCTAGATACCACATGCCCAACAAAGACAACCTCATCTAGACAAAACTCCCATTTATCATATTTTGAATAGAGCTTCTGTTACCTTAGGGTTTGCAATACTGCTCTCAAGTACTCTATGTACTCTTGGTCACCTTTGTTGTAGATAAAAATGTAATCAATAAACACCACATATCAAGGTAAGGCTTGAACACCCTATTCATAAGGTTTATAAATATCATTAGTGAATTAGTGAGGCCAAATGACATCACCACTAATTCAAAATGACTATACCTATCTCAGAAAGTTGTCTTAGGGATGTCACTTTCTCTTACTCTCAATTCGTGATAAACAAAAAATCAATTTTGGAGAAATGAGAGCCCCTTGTAGTTGATCAAACAAATCATCTATCCTCTAGAATGGATACTTGTTCTTTATGGTGACCTTATTGAGTTGTTGATAATCAATGCACATGTGGGGTGACTCATCCTTCTTTCTTACAAATAATATAACACCAGGGCACCCTATGGAGACCGACTAGGTCTAATGAAACCCTTATCCAACAAATCCTTCAATTGGTCCTTTAACTCCTTCAATTCTACAAGAGCCATTCTAGAAGGAGGGAATGAGATAGGTTGAGTATTGGGCAAGAGCTTTATACCAAAATCTATCTCCCTTTCAGAGAGACACCTGGTAACTCCTCCAGGAAAACATCAGGGAATTAACTTATGATGGAGACTTACTCAGGAGAAGGAACTTTGAAAGAGACATCTTTGACCCTCACCAAGTGGTAGATGCACCCCTTGAAAATCATTTGTGGGACTTCACAAAAGAAATGAATCGACTCCTATACAAAGAGTTGCTACCCTCCCATCCAAGAACTGATTCATTAGGGAATTGGAATTTGACCCTACGGGTTCTACAATCAATGGAGGTGTAACAAGCATGTAACCAATCCATCTATAGAATCACATCAAAATCCACTATAGAAAGCTCAACTAAATCACAAGGAATCCCTTTATAAAAGATAGAAATAGGATAACCTCTATAGACTTTTTGCGCTATGATAGATTCACCTATGGGGTTACTTACCTCATAGGGATCATGGAGGACCTTCGGACATGCATGAAACTTATATGCAAATAATGGGTTTACAAAGACAAATTTGCTCTTGAACCTAAAAGTGTATATGCATCATAATAAAAAACTCTTTATAACCACATTCGGAGCTTCTTGTACCTCTTGGTGACGATGAAGAGCATAGAACCGATTGGTACTTTTGGCGCCTTGAACTAGACCCCTTTGGCCTTGAGTCTTTATGTATTCACTCTTGCAATCCTTAGCATGGTGGCCAGGGTTCCCACAAGAGAAGCAAAAATATGACCTGGCTAGGCATTCACCTTTGTGAGGCCTCCCGCACTTAGGGAAATTTGGACTTTGGGACTTGGGATCCACCCTTTTATCTTTTCGGGAAAGATGAGTGTTGGTGAGAGTAGTTCCTACCTTCAGCTCGAGCCCTCTTAGACCCCCTTACACTTTCACGAACCTTCCTTTCCTCAATCTACTCTATATATGTCATCAAGCGGGAAATGTCCATCTCCTTGACAAACATGGTCATCTTGCACTCCTCGGAGACCAACTCGGAGATACCCTAAATAAAATTGCTCAGGCAAGCTCTTAGATCTGTGACCATAAATGGAGCATACTTTTAAAATTTAGTAAAATGGAGGGCATACTCCCTCACACCCATGCCCTCTTTCTTCAAGTTGATGAACTCTTGGACCTTTGCCTTCCTAAGCTCGATGCGAAAAAAAGTTATCCAAAAAGGCACATTTGATTTTTGCCCCATCGATAGGCCCTGCTCCTTCACCTTTCTCATTGGCCCATTGCTCAAACCAAAATCTTATCCACTTCTTTAAGTTGGCAGGAAACCAACTCATCTTTCTCTTCAGACAGAATGCCCATCACTGCTACAACATGATAAGTTTCCTCAATAAACTTAAATGGTTCCTCGTCTTCCTTTGACCTAAGAAATTTTGGCGGGTTCATCTGTATGAGGTCACGTAGTCTTATGGTCAGAGTGTAAACATGAGGAGGAACGGCGACTTCCTATTTGCTTGGTTGTCCAATGCTGGTCCAATTAGGTGAATGCATTTCGAAGCCTATCACTCAAGATAGTTGCACGCTTCAAAACGCTAAACAAGACTCTATACTATGGGGTGTGAATGGATAGGCGATGAATATTTTAAAACCTCTTACTTTGATACCAAGTTTGTGATGACCCGACTTAGTTACCTAGTCATTGCACGACCAATGTGATACCTGAAGGCACCTCACCAAAGCCATCTCAAGCATCTTAAGCATTCATAAGCATTAAGTAAAACTCTTGCGGAAGAAATATGGGAAAGGGGTCTAAAGTTCAATTTGACAATGAAGCAACATTAAAAAAAATAGTGGAAGAACTACAATTTATTTTTTTGTCCATACACATACCAACTACTTCATAAACTAATGGGATTGATATCGTTCAATCTCCATCAAATAGAAAAGAATCCAAAGCAAGGGAACAAAGAAGTAAATGCCTCAAAAAGGCATCATTTAAAAGTTAAAGCAAAGATACAAGATAGAAGAAAAGTAGAAGAGTCCAAAACTAAGGGCTTACCATAATAAAGCTACCACTCTTAGCCATCGAAAACTAACCTCAACCAGGTGGAGGAGTGCATGTCCGGCGTAGTTAAATCATAATGGCAAAATATGTGTTAGTATATTTGAATGTACTATGTATGTCTGATGCAATGCATGGATAAAATTGTAATGTCATCACTAAGAAACATAACATATAAGGATTTACAAAGTAAAGGATACATAAGCAAGTATATGGCTCAAGACCAATATGAGGCAATGCATAAGAAAGTATATATAATGAAAATATAACTTGAGATAATGAACTTTTGGGAATAGATATAATCGAAAGTAAGACCATGTAGCCTACTACATGGAATCCAATGAACTCCTTCCATTGGAATAAGGCAAATGCACTCTTTCCATTGGAAAAAGGGGAATCTACTTACCAAGGTAAATGTCCAAAACATAGTAACTTTGCATTTTGCATCTTTTATAACATTTGGGCCTATGTGGGTCCACTAAACTAGCCTACAAAGGCTCCAATGCTGGCATACAGTTAGGGACATTGAGATTTAGCTTCAAGGAATCATGCCTCAACTAATGGAATGAGTCTTAATCTCTAGTCCTCTCGGTGCTAAGTCATCCCACGGAATCCTTAAAAATATTCTTAGAATCATAAGTAACACTCATAGAAGTAGCTCGAACTTAAGAATTGTTCTTAAACATCTATTAGGGCAATTAACCTCATACATATATCTTTGATAAACTTAATTCTGAAGCTCTTCATTAATTCCCTAATCATAATCATAAACCATAGGAACTTTCATTGAAAACAAGTTGGAGCTTAGCTTTTAGCATGAAAAAAATCATAAATCACATAAGTCTTAGGAAATCTCTTTAAAAGGAACATCGAAATCCCCCAACCTTGATCATATCGAAACTAAATATTTCAAATATGCATATATTTAGTTAGCAAAATTGTTACTAAACCTGATAGGTATCATATAATAACATAAAGATCATGAAATCATCATAAGCATGCACCTTAAATTGAGGAACTTAAAGAGAATGTAAAAAACTTAATAGGGAACTTTATAGGTAAAAGGATACCCATAAATCAACTCACATACCTGGAGAACTAAGGAGAAATGAAATTAAAGCCTTTGGGGAAGAAATCTTGGAAACTTTAGCCTTGTTCTTGCCTAGTCATGAGAGCCTCTTTAGCCTTAGAGAATTTGAGAGTGAAGAATGATAGAAATTAGGGCTTGAAAGTTAAAATAGGTACCTTTTCATCCCCAAAACAACATAGTATAGGAATAGAATTGTTGGAAATGACCAAATTATCTATTATTAAAAATTATTGGAAGTGGCTTATGGAACCCTAATTATGGGTCATAGGTCGACTTCAAGCCATAAGTTTCTTCATCTAATGTCACATCTGAAAATCCTAAAAATTAACTTTGCAGAATTAAAAACCATGAACAATAGTATAGGTCATGGATAGACACATAGATTCCTCCCATACTTAACCATTTTTCCTTACTTCCCTATCCCTACCCAGAAAAGGATTCTACTGGCCGTAAATAATTCAATGAGTCGTCTAATTATTCGTAAGTCTCCTTTCTAAAATCTCTAAATTTCCTTCATGTCTGGGGTCTCTCTCAAGAAATTGTCTAAAGGTTGTAAGGTATTCTACAGGTTGTCACTTGGTCTGTGGGTTACCCCACACTTGGAAACTTTTCCCCTTCCTGAACTTCTATGTTTAAGAGCCAAACCTACGGATCGTATATCAACTTTAGGTCATACGTGGCCTTGTAAATCAGAATTTAGGTCACTTTTTAGGCCAACGTCTTTTACTTAGGGCTCCTAAACTGGGGGTTGTGACAAATGTACTAAGTATCGAGGAGGCAATACAATAAACACATAATCCATAATGAACGAGATGCTATAATCCTGTAAAATGGAAGTAGGCTTAACATGACATGAATGATCAATGGCTTAGTCAAAAAATGCATACCATACATATGTGGGAAGGGATCATAATGACAAATAAGACCAAGCGAGCTACTACTTGAAATCTAATGTTCACTCCACACTGAACAAGGAGTGGTCTACTTTGCCTAGGTAAATGATGCACCTCACTTTACCATATCACCTTTTTGGAGAGTGTTACTAGATGTCCTTACCTTATAGCATAGCCTTTTTGGTAGATGTCACAAAATATCCTTACCTTATGGCATGACCTTTTCAGTAGGTGTCAAGAAATATCCTTACCTGACGACATCATTTATTTTGGTAAGTGCAAGCCCATTTATGGAGTCAATATCACAAATCTATTGTGGCACATAGTTTAAGGTAATGACTACTACCCAATGTCCTCTCGATGGTTGGTCAACAATCCGATGGAATACTCAATTCATATACATAGTCATATCTTACATAATTTCACAACTAATCGTAGTATCATAAGAGTGGCTTATAAAAATCATCACATTATAAAATCATAGAAGGGATTCACATTATTATAACTTTCATGTCATTCTCATGGATTGGTAGCATGTTTATTAGCCCTCAATCATTACAACATTCTAACTTGCATATCTTGTCATAAGACTTTCATCAACATAAGAAGCTTGTCATATAACTTTAGTCAAAACATGGTGGGTATATGCATGTGAGCTTAAAATCATGCAATTCAAGAATATAAGACATGAGAGGAGTAAAACAAAGTCATTTAAGAATCATTCAAAGCAACCCATCATCATTATAGTAAAATCCCCAATTTGTGTATCATAATATTCATCTTAAATTACATAATTTTCATAGTACCATATCACGCATAGATTTAATAATTAAAATCAACTCATCGGATAAACTCTTGATAGGTATTGATGCATAATCAAACCAACAATTGAAAATTTCAACTTAAATCGTGCTTATAATGAATAATAGGAATTACCCATAAAGAAATAATCCTTCAAACCAAGAAACTTAACCCAAAAAAAAGGGTTTTGGACTCCATGGGTTGAAGGACCCATGGATGAAGAACCCACATATCTTAAACCAAAATAGAGAAGAAAGTTGAAGAGAATCTTTGATTTGATAGAATGTTTGGAAGAAATTGAAGTTTGTTCTTCAATGGAGGATTTGGGTCATTTTTCTTGGGAGAGAATTTTGCAATGAGTGAAGGGAAAGGTTATTTGGGCATGAAACATAGGCTTTGAAAGGTGTATTTAGGTTAAATAGGTTGAAAACCCTTTATGAAAAAGTAAAAATATCATCAAAAGTCAAAGAAATATTGTTTTAAAGTGTCTCAACTGCGAAATCGGTGGTTCATAGGTCCCATCTCCAAAACATTCGACGGTACGCCGAATGGGACCTTTAGACTGCCTTTTTTGATAGTTTTTGAAACATTCTGGAGCAATTCAGCATTCAATTTGGGAGTACGCTAAATGCATTTGGCAGTCAAATTGATCGTCGCCCTTTTTGACAGCCTAGACAGGCTTTAGTAAAATGGTCAAAACTTTTTACGCCGAACTCAAAATAAGGTAAAATCGGATGCATTGGAAAGTTAATTCAAAACACTAAATTTAGTATGTAGTGGGTCATCTAAATCATTATGTGATAAACTATATGACTATTTGATGTTGACCCTCATACAAATTTACTCAGCCGATTGGAATCCTTTGAGTCTTGGTTCGATGTAGGATAAGACTTATGACTCCAAACCACATGTAATCAACTTTGAATACCTATAAATTGATCCCACCACATTAGAAGTCATCAAGTTGAGCCTATACGTGTACGAGGAACGACTTGCCTCTTAGCTTAAAAATCTAGGGTGTTACAATAAATCATTTCAAATTATCATCATGCATAATTGAGCTTAAAAGCCAAATAATAATTCAAAACATGAATATATGCATAGGAATGACTCATTCATAACTTGTACATGATGGGTATTCATATCTATAAGTGCTTAAAGTCATTCTATTGCCATCACTGTGATCACAATCATGTAATAATCATACTTGCCTTGAAATTATAATCATATTTATAATTGATAGTCAATTCCGTATCAAAATTTCATAGAAAGCCTTGTTTTAACGCATGCTCATGACATGAGAAATGAGAATAAAATATGGATACTTGAAATTCATACTTAAAACATGGTAATAAAATAGTAACGTGCATAGTCCATGAAGAAATAAGTATCCGGATCATAATTGAAACTGCCCATGCATGAAATCATAGTTTAAAGGGACATGCAAGTTCATAGTTCATAGAAATCATGTAAATCATTGTAATAAGAAGTAATTCATCCTTAAACTTTCATCTGAGGGTAACTCATAACATAATTCCAACAATTTTAAACAAAATCATGAAAATCAAACTTGATTTCTACTTAAAGTTCATGGTAGTTGATGAACAGGATTTGGGCTCCTTGATCGGGTTGAAACCAAGGATTAAACCACACATACCGAGCTTGAGTTAAGGTGTTTAAGATCATTTTATCTTGATCTTGAAAACACACTTCAAACCTTAGCTTGAGAGAAATTTTTAGGAGTTAATTTCAAAAAATAAAAACTATGTATTAGACTAGAATGAAGTGTTAGAATTAGTATAGGGGCTGATAGGAGTGTAAAGGAGGGAATAGATGTCTTGAAAGGTCTTGGCGTTAGGCCAAATTACCAAAAAGACCTTAATGAAATGAACCATAAAAGTTGATCTAAAAATCACCAAAGATGGCTTCACTAGCCGTGAACCTTTTTAAGGTCCATCAAGCCTCCTATAAAAGTGACCTTTGCACTGTTAGGATTTACGAAAACAGGCGTAACTTCTTGCTTTGAACTCAAAATTAGGTGAAAGCAAATGAGATGGAAAGCTAATTCAAAGAGATGGTAGGTCCTAGGGACACTTAATTATTTTTGTGAAAGGATATATGATAATTTTAAGTTGACCCTGAATAAAACAAGGTAAAGAAATTGAACAAAACACTTTCAGGAAAGGTTTCATTATTCATGAAACTCTTCACTGGCCATGAAATCCTCCGTAAAACTGACCCAAGTTACAAAATGAGATTGGCCAAGTCCTATGGTCCCTTCACGGACCACACAATAGTCCATAGTGAGGTTCACGAACCATGGTAGTGCCCATGGTGGCATACTTTGGCAAGGAAGCTTCCATACAACTAGGAAAATGGCTATGGCCACTTTCACTGGCGCTTTCGCAGCAAGTGAACCCTTTCATGGCTCTTGAAGGGCAATCTGAAAGGGTGCCTTGGCCAAAAGCTCCTAGAAACCATTTTCCTTCCCTTGCTAAGGCCTTCCGAAGTCTTGGTCGTTATAGTTAGTGGCAAGTCATAATTATTTTAAATTATAGCTATGTTAGTTAATTAACTAGTATATGTTTGCTTATCCGCGTAATTTTTCCTTAGTTTATTAAATTCATATTTATTAGACTTAAATAATTAACCCAAGTATATTAATCCATAACATTTGTTTAGACTAATATATTAATGAATTTAATATAATTCAAATTATTTTAAAATTATAGTTAATAAATTTTGAGTAATTACAATGTTAGAAAATACATTCTTCGTTTAAAAAAGAATGATATTCTTTCTTTTTTGTTCCATTTTGGAATGAATGATCCATTTTTTAGGCAAAAGTTTAATTTTAACTTTTTTACATGACATGTTTCAGACCAAAAGATTAAAGAACATTTTGGTACATTTAACATAATTTTAATTTACGGCCACAAAATTTTTTTAAAAAAAAATCTTTAATTTTATGTCAAGTTAAATTAAATCATTATTTTTTTAAATGGGAAGAATAACAAAACTTCTAAATGGTAAACATGAAAAGAAAAGCCAAATATTTTTTTTCTTGAATTTTAAATGATTTTAATTATTTTAAAAATTGAGTTAATATTAGGGGTGTAATTTCAACCCATATAAGGTGAAAGGAGTCCATCTAACCTATATTTATTTTAATAGATCACTCATATTTTCTAAATGGGTAAACATAAGCTGATTTATTTTAAGAGTTCATATAAATATAATCAAAATGGGTAAAATATGGGTACCAATATAGATACATAGATCCCCCGCTCATAATAAAAATTTCTTTATTGCACATAAAAAAAATGTTTGTGTATGTGAATATTTTTTTATTTTTCTTTAAAAAAGTTGGGGCTAGAAGTGGGGGTAGGAGGGGGGGAGGGCGAAAAA
>JAOTQR010078875.1:0-10954 GCA_025774065.1 Solanum ossicruentum
GGCAACCCAACCACAAAATCCATGTTAATTTCCTCCCACTTCCAAGTAGGAATCTCTATGTCTTGGGCTAGGCCACCCGACTTTGATGTTCGGTTTTGACTTGTTGGCAATTATGCAACCGGATACAATTTGGTAATGTCTCTCTTCATACCACCCCACCAAAACACTTCCCTCAAGTCTTTATACATCTTTGTAGAACAAGGGTGAATGGAAAAAGAAGAATTATGAGACTCATCAAGAATCTTCTTTCTCAAGTCATCAACACTAGGCACACACAAACTACCTTGGTACCTAAGGGCACCATCTCCCATTTTGGAGAAAACCTCCACCTTGCCATATCTCTCCAAGACCTTCAATTCTAACAAGGAGGGGTCAAGGTCTTGCTTTGCTTTTACCTCATCAACCAAGGTAGATTTTAAACCATCAACAACCACAATACCACCATTATCAACCTCTTCCAACCTAACCCCCAATCTGGCCAACCGATGAACCTCTCTAGCTACCTCTTTGCCCCTATCATCAACATGGGCAAGGCTACCCATAGACACCCTACTCAAAGCATCAGCCATGATATTAGCCATAATATTAGCCTTACTGGGGTAATAATGCACACTCAAATCATAATTCTTAAGAAGTTCTAACCACCTTTATTGTCTCAAGTTGAGGTCTTTTTGAGTGAACACATATTGGACACTCTTATGATCGATAAACACATCAACATGCACCCTATACAAATAATGACGCCAAATTTTCAAAGCAAAAACCACGGAGTCCAATTCAAGATCATGGGTAGGATAATTCTTTTCATGCACCTTGAGTTGTCTAGAGTCATAAGCTATCACCTTACCATTTTGCATCAAAGCACAACCCAAACTAATTTGTGAGACGTCACAATACATAACAAACCCTTCGAACCCTCCCGGTATAGATAAGATAGGAACGGAGACAAGCTTATCCTCCAAGATTTGGAAACTCTTTTCACACTCATTGGTCCACACAAATTTTGCCTTCTTTTGGGTCAACTTCATTATGGGAGAAGTGAAATGACCCCAAAAGTGCTCAAAATGTTTCTCGTAAATGTCCATAATCATAATTTTCTATATATCTCAAAATCTATGCGTGATATTGAAAATCCAACTTCATGTTCTTGTTCAAGGGGCAAAATTGAGTAGTAAATGAGTCTAACTATGATTTTAGAGCAACCGTAGCAAAATTCAAAATTTCAAAGTTTGCGAATTTAGTGACCAAGTGCGCCCCTGGCGCGTTGTGTGCCAGGGGCGCGGAGAGGTGTAAATTTTGGCCAGTTTTCTTGTTTCGGTTTGGCCTTTGGATCTTGGTACTAAGTCTCTCCATACATAAAAACACCTATAGTTAGTCATTTTCAATCCCATATCATTCAAGACATTCCCCAAAACCCTCTCTAACACTTAGCTAAATATTTCACCCAAATTCAAGTGTCCCAAACTCATTCCAAATCTCAAGAAATTCATTCAAGCTTCAAGCTCTTATTCAAATCTAAGTCAATCTTATTCATGTCGTTAAAGACCATCATGGGTCCCTTACATCAAGCCAGGTTCAAAGGAATTTCCATTGGCTAAGTTTTGTACTTACAGTATGAGGGTCAATTTTAAAGGGGAATATCTCTTATCACATAAAGATCTGTATGGCCCACGACCTACCAATTTAAAGCACTTTGAATTATCTTTCCAACGCACTTGTTTCACCTTATTTAAAGTTCATATGAAGAAGTTATGCTCATTTTTGTAGAACTCATCTATGCAGGGGTATATACCGGTTTTTGCCATATTCCGTTTCATTAATGGCATTTCATAAATTTAGTTATTTCTATTGGTCTTTTGGGGATTTCTATGCTATCTTAACACTTCCTAAAGATCTAAACCCTACTTCTAAGAATCAAATTCACTCTTCCCAATTGGAATATACTCTCAAATTCTCCCAAGAGCCTTTACAAAACCCCAATAAGAATTCAAGGAAACTCAAGAACAAGTTGTGGATTTCAAGAGCCCATTCCAAGCTTCAAGTCTTTCTTAATTCTATTTCAAGAAATCCAAGGTCTAAGGTATGTGGGTTTCATTCATGGGTTCCTTTCACCATGAATCCCAACCTCCCTTTTTATGAAAATTGCTTGATTTCAAGTTGATTTCTTATGGGTATCTATTATTATGAAATATGCGCATGAAATATGTTGGGTTTTGTAAAATATTGTTGATTATGCATAAATATCTATTTTGAGCTTATACGATGAAGTAATCTTTGTCTATTGAGACTATACATGATTCAAGCTATGAAATCTATGAACAATTGTGAAGTTTTGATATGATTTATAATTTACTCATGATGGGGTTATACCATGATGTTGGTGGGCTGATTTACATGATTTTAAGATGCATTGGTTTAACTATATCATGATCTATAATCTTGCACTTTGCATGATTTGAACATGTCCTCATATGTGCCTACCAAGTGTTTGATGAAATGCTAAGTTAAGAATCTCAAGATATGTATATGTTTTAAAAGTCAAGTGACTTCATGATGAATCCAGTATATTATGAATTCAAGAAATTATCTATGATTATGAAAGTATGAAGCTAAGCCCTTTTTCAAAGATTATACCTCTTGTGAGCCTTTTGATGTTAATACAAGGGTAATGTTTGATGATAATCTATTCTTATGTTTTGAAGTTGGGCTCACCAGAAGAGGTCAAGGATGTTTAAAAGCTACTCGTGTCATGATTCTATGTTTCTCATAAGTTATTAAAGTTATGATTATTCCAATTATTCCATGAGATTAGGCTTAGCACTGATGGATAGAGGGTTTGCTATCTTTCTTTGAACTATGTGCCACCATAGAACTATGTTATACCCTTGCAATACTAGTGGATTCATTTAGTGTACTTTCTCTTGAAGTTCTTCCCGAAATGGGATAGGCTCCCTTAAGGTGAAGTTTCTCATGAAATCCTTTCAAAAATGGGACGTGCTCCCATAAGGAAGGTTACTTCTCCGAAATAGGATGGGCTCCCATAAGGTAAAGTATGGTTTACCTTGGCAAGTAAACCACCTCTTTACCGGTGAGGGGTAATCATCAGGATTCCAAGTTGTAGCTTGCTTGGTCTTATTCTATATCTGTTGAGGTCTCTTCCCACACTTATGTATTATAATCTATACAAATTGAATGATTTGCAAAGCATAATTTACATAAGTATTGATCATACATGACATATTGCTATTATGCTACCTATTACTTATCATTATGCATTTTGACTATGTTGCCTATCTTTTGTTGAATTGCATCCTACATACTTAGTACATTCAAACTTATTAACGCATATTCTATGCCTAAATGATGTTACCATATAGGAACCAGAGCTCTACTTGATCATAATCCTCCTCGCGTGGCTAGTAATATCTATTCAAGCAAATTGGTGAGTCCTCAATTCCGATAACATAATTCTCTAGATTTATGCTATGTATTGACTCTTCTTATGTTAGAAACTTATGATTTTGAGGGTGAGCCCTGTTGCTTGTCTTGGCCCCCTATATTCTATGTATAGAGGTGTTGTTGGACAAGTTATGTATTATGCTTGAGTTTTGACTCATCTATGTTATTTAAGTACTAAACTCTCTCCCTTTGTCCCAATTTCCCTTGTTATGTTTTCTCTTGTTGTTTATTCTTGCTTCTGTGATTAAGGATATGTGTATGATATGCTAAGAGGCTTGTATTGGGTTTCTTCGGGTTCCCCATTCGTCGTTTCATGTCTAGGCCCTTGTTTGGGTCGTGACAAGAAGCAATAGAAGAGAAACCATTCACAAATCTCCGGTAATAACCCTCTAAGCCAAAGAAACTTCTAATTCCTAATGAGGTCAAAGGTCTAGGCCAATTTCTAATCACTTCAGTCTTTTTAGGATCCAATTTAATACCATCCCCCGACACCATATGACCTTGAAAGGCAACCTCTTTTAACCAAAATTCATCTTTTTCATACTTAGCATACAACTTCTCTTCCCTCAATTTTTGTAGCACCACCATCAAATGACTCACATGTGGCTCCTCACTTTGAGAATATATCAAAATATCATCAACGAAAACCACAACAAGCAAATCAAGGTAGGGTGTAAAGACCCTATTCATAAGTTCTATGAATATAGCTGATGCATTAGTCGAATTGAAGGATATAACCACAAACTCATAGTGCCCATACCTAGTCTGGAAGGCCGTATTGGGAATGTCACACTCCATCACTTTCACTGGATACTCGGACAAAATATCAATCTTAGAGAAGTGACTAGCCCCTTGAAGTTGGCCAAAATGATCATCAATACTTGGTAGAGGATACTTATTCTTTATGGTGACCCTATTAAGTTGTTGGTAGTCAATGCACATTCTAAGAGTACTATCCTTCTTCTTCACAAAAAACACTGGTGCATCCCAAGATGATTGGCTAGGCCTAATAAAACCCTTTTCTAACAAATCCCTCAGTTGCTCCTCCAATTACTTTTAACTCCACCAGGGCCATATGGTAAGAGGGAATAGAAATGGGTTGAGTATCGAGAAGGAGCTCTATATAAAAGTTTATTTCCCTTCCGGGAGGAACACTAGGAAGGTCACTAGGAAAGATATTAAGAAACTCATTTACCATCGGAACCGATTCTATAGGAAGGACTTTGGACTAAAAATCCCTAACCCTCACAAGAGGATAGAGACACCTCTTAGAGATCAACTTTAGGGCTTTAATGCAAGAGATAAATTTACCCTTGACCAACAAGTCATGACTCTCCCACTCAAGGACGGGTTCATTTAGGAATTGAAATTTGACCTTACGGGTTCTACAATCAACAGAGGCTTAATATGCATGCAACAAATCCATCCTAAGAATGACATCAAAATCCACCATATCCATCTCAACAAGATCACAAGGCAAAATTTTATGCAAAATGCAAATAGGATAATTTCTATAGACCTTTCTAGCAACAATAGATGCACCGCTGGTAGTAGACACCTCATAAGACTCACACAACAATTAGGGCTCAACATGAAACTTAGGCAACAAAAAGAGTAACAAAAGAAAGAGTGGAACCCTAGTCTATCAATTCATACACATCAAAATCAAAGACTTTTAACATACTGGTGACGACATTGGGCATCTCATCTACCCCTTGCCTCCCTTGAAGAGCATATAATCGATTGTGCCTTGGGGCACAACCTTATTGGCCCCCTCTCCCCAAAGGAACTGTATTTGTACCTTGATCTTGTGAACGAACATCTTTACCCTTGTTGTGATTACTTGGACAATCAATCATCTTGTGGCCTACTTCCCAACAACTAAAACAAGCATTGGTATCCCTCAAGCATAGGCTACAATGGCCTTTGCCACATCTTGGACACATAGCATTAGGCACCACGCCACCATCACCTTGGGCCCTTGGGCAGTCATTGACAAACCTTCTATTAGGAGCATGAGAAGACCCTTGGCCTTGATGAAACCAGCCACCTTTGAGAGTTTGGAACTTACCATCAAAACTGGCCCTATTAGCCTCATTACCCCTTCTCTTTCGCAACTTCTCCCCCTCCAATTGTTCTGCATAAGTCATAAGGCGGGATAAGTCCATGTCACCTATCAACATGGCCGCACGACATTCTTCATTCACTAAATCAGATACACCCATCACAAATTTATTCATCATAGACCTCGGGTCGCAACCAAGTGTGGAGCATATTTGGAGAGTTGGTTGAACTTGAGGCATACTCCCTCACACTCACGGATCCTTTTTTTCAAATTCATGAACTCTATCATTTTGGCCTCCCTAAGCTCAAGAGGGAAAAACTAATTGAGGAAAGCCTCCATAAACTCCTCCCAAAGAATCACATGGTTGATCCCCTTCCCTTCCTTCCATTGAGTACACCATATTCAAGCCACCCTCTTGAGTTTGTAGGCCACCAACTCCACCTTCTCTTCCAATGTAACACCCATAATAGACAACACTTCGTACACCTCATCAATAAATTCTTGAGGGTCTTCATCCATTTTAGACCCATTGTACTTTGGTGGGTTTATCCTCATGAAATCCCTTACCCTGGATGCCAGAGTAGCAGCATAAGGGGCTTAGGTGCCTTGGTTGATTTGATTGGTCATGGCTTGAGCTAGCATGGCAATAACATCTGGAGCTCTTCATGAGCCTATTGTTCTTCAGGGGTGTGGGCTATTCTTCCACTTGGGATAGGCATGATCTAGCATAGCAAAGAGCGTTCATTAGGGGAAAACCTTACATTACCTTCTATAGCACGACATAGAGTAAGAAGAAGGGAAACATTTCCTAAAATGCCTCATAGCCTCTTGCTCATAGTTGTGGTGCACTTCACAACCATGAAAAAGACCCAAATCCACGCGGTGTGTTGGATACTAAGGACCATTAACAACCTAGTGCTTTGATACCAAGTTTATCACGACCCAAGCCCAGTATCTAGATGTGACATGACGAATGGGGAACTTGAAGGACCCCAATCAAGCCTCTTAACATGTCATTACATATCCTTGGTCACGGAAGCAATTAAGAAACAATAAGAGAATAGAAATAAGGGCGAAGGACTAAGTAAGTCTTTCATGTCTTAAAACATACAAGAGTCAAGAGAGTCAAACCTTATAACATCATTATATAACTTGTCCAATAATACCTCTAAACTTAGAATTGAGCAGGCCAAGACAACTTTCCAGGATCACCCTCATAGTTAAAAGCATAAAATAAGATAAAAAGAGTCTTTGCATACATAGGAACAAAAGATATTGTCCTTGGAGTTGAGGACTCACCAAACTTGCTTGAAGAGATAGTACTAGCCACGTGGAGGAAGGTGATCAAGTGGATCTCCGATTCCTACATGGTAACATCATGTAGGTATAGAGTATGCGTTAGTACGTTTGAATGTGCTAAGTATGTAGGATGCAATGCAACAAGAGATAGGCAACATAATCAAAATGCATAATCATAAGCAAGAGATTGTATATTAGAACTAGCATGCATGATCAATGTTTAAAGTAAAACATGCTTGTAAAGAACATATTACATGTGTAGTAAGAGACCATCATCATAGATGAAACAACTTAGTACTTGGAGCCAAGGCATGCCACCAGCTTGGAAGGTGGATGAGGTACGTACCTCTCATCTTTGGTAGTATGGGATTGCCACCACCCGACAAGGTGGTACACACCCCTCATTTATGGTAGTACAGGATTGCCACCATCCGACAAGATGGATGAGGTACATACTCCTCATCTAGGGTAGTATAGGATTGCCACCACTCGACAAAGTGGATGAGGTACATACCCTCATCTATGGTATGGTCAACATGCAACACTATAGATACTTTCCAAGATAACAACTTGTATATACATTCCTTTCAACATTATAAAGTCACTTATCTCATATACCATGCATTAGACGTTCAACAACTCAAGAAACCTTAACTGGACATTTTATGAAACACTTGGCTGGTGTGTAATACTAGTATAAAACTATACAATTTAAGAGTCAAATCATCCAAGAAAACTTGAAGCAAATTAACCTACCAACACTTGGTAATTCCCTTATGCAATATACATTGAAACCCTTCATCAAATCTCAAAATAAATCATAGTTTCATAGCTCAAAATATGCTTAAGTAGTCACACTTTAATGAAACCCCGACATAGTTCATAATCAAATTCATAATAAGTAAGACCCATAAGTATATCAACTTAGAAACATACAATTTATGTAAAAATGGAGGTTGGGCACCATGGGTGAAATGACCCAATGGTTGAAACCCACATACCTCAACTTTCAAGAATTCCTTGATGAAGATTTGATTGAGAACTTAAAGCTTGAGTGAATTCCTTTAGATCTGAAATGAGTTTTGGACCCTTGATTTTGAGTGAAATATTTGTCTAAGTGTTTGAGAAGGTTTTGGGGAATGTCTTGTATGATATGAGGTTGAAAAATGACTAAGTATAGGTGTTTTTACGCATAGGAAGGTTTAGGCCAAATACCTAAGGACCTTGGACAGAACAACAAAAAATTGGCAAAAATAACACTGATCCATTCCCTAGTCGCGTCACGCCAGTGGCGCAAATCGTCTCTTGAAGTTGCATTTTTTGGAAAAACAAATTTTGATATGGTTGCTCTAAAATTGGGTTGGAACCATTTCCCACTCAATTTCCCCCCCCCCCTCCCCACATCACGAATATGATGTCGGGTTTTTGATATCACATATGGATTTTGAGATATATGGAAATTATGATAATTGGCACTTTCGAGACACATTTTCAGGCACTTTTTAGGGTCGGTTCAACTGCCATAATCCATTGTTATGCGTCATGGTCTGATCTACTACTCGTAGTGTCTTCTTGTAATCCCTAGTTGCAGTTCTTGGTCCAAATTTTGGCAACACTATTTCAGGCTACAAGGCCCTATCCAATGAGTCATTGTGAGACATACGACTCTTAGGCTGGCCTCGTAAAGCTGACCTTCACTTTGTAAATTCCTAATTTTGGACACTATTTCCTGCTACAAGGGCACTCTACGATTTGTAGCTTGGGCTATGACTCAGAGGGTGGCTAGTATGTCCTGAACTTCATCAAAATCTGTAATTTTCTCCCCAAATCATGCGAACCTATATTTTTTGCAAGAACAACACAAAAACACATAAAAACCATAAAAAGATGCATTAAGAACTTGAAAATTTCTTTGTTTTAGGCATCAAATGTACTGTATTTTGACAGCACATCAACACCCTCAACTTAGAACTGTTGTTTGTCCTCAAGCGATGAGTCAATCTAAATAGACAATAGTGAAGATATAGGAACTATCCTAATGGCATATACGTCACTCAATTCCAACTCAAGTACCCAATTCTCATTTTCAAAACTTGAATGAATAGCAACCAAGATAACCAAGACATGATGATACATCTGACAATCCAACTATGACAAGTGAAGGAGTATCAACAATTCACAATCACTGAACAAGTCATATTCCAATCGTGTCATGTAAATGCCCTCACAGAAAAGAAGTCCCTTCATCTCACTCAAAAATGCATTCAAAGTTCAGGGAGTGTGCAAGCATCCTCACTCTCACAAATGAAATTCATGCATTATAATCAACACCATAGGCTTGTCCATATACTCATACCCCGGACTGTCGACTAGTTGAATAAGGATCACTCTAGGACTTTATATGCTTGTAATGCAGGATCATGGAGTTTTGGTATGGCATTTCGGACAAGTAGTGACTAAAAGCTATTCTTGAACCACGTTTTCAACACTTTGACCTCAACAACTCAGCCATTTTCATTATGCCCTCCATTATTCTTCATTTTCAAGCCTTTTTGGGTGCTTTCTTTTCCTTTTTCAGCTGTGCTTCATTTTCGAACTCATTTCGCTATTCTTTTCAATTAAAGGCAACGTTTCTTTCTTTTCCTCTCACCCAGCAAATGATTTTCTCTTCTTTCTTTCTTTCCCCACTAATAACCTCATTTTCATTACTTTACCACAACATAAGCCACCCTCAACTTAGGCTTTTAGCCTGAGGTGAAGTACACAATATCCATTCCTCAAACTAGGGCCACTTTTGGTAGTCACCCTCAACTTAGGCCTTTTGCCTACACCAAGTTTCACATGTTTAAGGATAGACCAGGGCCAACATCAGGGTATTTCACAAAAAAAGGCTAGGCTTGCTAGGTGTCAAGAAACAACAGGTACATGTAAAGCTCAAACATTTGGAACAAGGGTTAAACCACTACATTTGGTAGGTTATTTAGGAAAAAGTGGACTAACTTAAAGAATAATGGCCTAAGATCCTTTCCTAACCAGCCACATCTCCAATACAGTCTTAGAGTAACAACGCAAGTTCTGAATCAGTAGACAATGCATGAATATGACAAAATAAGCTCACATACACATGACATTGCATACACAATCAATATAGACTCACAGGTCATGTTTCAAGCATCAACTTAGCTTCACTTCGTCAGAACAAACATTTCCAAACTAATCATATGCAAGATTACAATGATAACCAACAATCCTAAAAATTTTGAGGGTACCCAATTTTTAAAAAAATTCATAAAACCATTCAAGGTTATACACATGCCAAAAGTAATAACCACTATATATTTACGAATTATCCATAACACCTAAACATGCCGGTTCAACAGAAAATAATCTCTTCCACAAGGAAAAAGAAACATAGTAAGAAAACATCGGGATTAAAAATAGGAAGTTATGGACTAAAGACTACTCAAATTCACCCTAGTCCATAAGAGGATAGGAGGATAGTCTACAGAAGCAATCTGAGTAGTAGAAGGAGCTGATGTAGGTGTATCTGAGGATGGCATCACCTCTGTATCAATAGCTAGAGGCGGCTCTACTGCAACAGGAGTGGAACTGGTGGCAGTTGGAGTAATGCCACCGGATTGCCATTAGCCTCAATCAGGCTAGGATCCATGGTATGCAGGGCCTTTACATATGGGTCCAAGTGGAGGGAGACACCTACTCCCGCCTTACTGCACAGGCTATGTATCAAGATAGGAAAAGGCAATGAGTTCTGAGTCCATATAGCTGACTCATTTATCTGCTCAGCTATAATGCGGGCCCAATTTATATCATAGCCAGCTAGAATACTAGCTAGCAAAATAGGCCTCTCCAGAGTGATCACATTATCCGTGAAAGTAGGCCTGATGCATGACCAAATAATGGACAACCAAAACATAGATGCAAATGAAAGATGAGACTTCACGATCGAATCGGCAAGGTTTGTGACTATGTACGCTCAGCACTTTCCTCACAAATCTGACTAGTTATCCACCAGAGGAGCTCGATTTTCAAGTCCATGTTCTTCTCACTCACTGCCCGCCTCATCTTCTCAATCTTATCATCCATATTCTGTGGTGGAGCATGGTAACCTGT
>JAOTQR010078876.1:0-10953 GCA_025774065.1 Solanum ossicruentum
CTGGCGGTGCCTGGGTTTCCGGGAAAAAAATTCCCAAAACCTCATACGGGTGGGTCGTCCATGAGCTCGGTAAGTGGCCCATGTGGCCCGGCAGCATTGGCGGGGCCTTGGTAGGATTTTATGGCCCAAGGAAGGCGAAACAAGCAATTTTGGCCATTTTTCGTGGGTGTTAGCCCAAGGATTTTTGTGCTGCATGGTTTTCGGGTAATGACTCCCAAAAACTCATACGAGTGGGTCGTCCATGACCCCGGCAAGCGGCCCAAGTGGCTCGACAGTGTTGGCGTGGGCTTGGTAGGATTTTATGGCCCAAGGAAGGCAAAACAGGTGATTTCGACAATTTTTCGTGGTGTTAGCCAATTGATTCTCGCGCAGCCTGGGTTTCCGGGACAAGATTCCTAAAACATCATACGGGTGGGTCGGACACGACCCAGGCAAATAGCCTTGGTGGCCCGACGGTGTTGGCATGCACCTGGTAGGATTTTACGACCTAAGGAAGGCGAAACAGGCAATTTTGGCCTTTTTTCGCGGGTGTTAGCCCACGATTCTGGCGATGCCTGGGTTTCCAGGAAAAGATTACAAAAAGCTCATATAGGTGGGTCGGCCACGAGCCCTTTAAGCAACCCAGGTGGATCGGCGGCGTTGGCGGGCCCCTGCTAGGATTTTATGGCCCAAGGAAGGCGAAACAGGCTATTTTGACCATTTTTCGTGGGTGTTAGCCCACAGATTCTGGGGCTGCCTAGGTTTCTAGGAAAAGATTTGCAAAAATTCATGCGGGTGGGTCGGCCACGACCCCGGTAAGCGGCCCAGGTGGCCCGGAGCATCGGCGGGGGCCTGGTAGGATTTTATGGCCCGAGGAAGGCAAAACAGGCGATTTTGGCCATTTTTCGTGGGTGTTAGGACACAGATTCTGGCGATGCCTGGGGTTCTAGGAGAAGATTCCCAATAAATCATATGGGTGGGTCAGACACAAGCTCAGAAAGCGACCCAAGTGGCCCGGCAGTGTTGGCGTGGGCCTGGTAGGATTTTATGGCCCAAGGAAGGCAAAACAGGCGATTTCGGCCATTTTTCGTGTTAGCCCACGAATTCTGGCGCTGCCTGGGTTTTCGGGCAAAGATTCCCAAAAATCATACCGAAGGGTCTGACACGACCCCGTTAAGAGGCCCAGGTGGCCCGGTGGCGTTGGCAGGGGCCTTGTAGGATTTTAAGGCCTAAGGAAGGCGAAACAAGAGATTTCAGCCATTTTTCGTGGGTGTTAGCCCACGGATTCTAGCGCTGCCTGGGTTTCTGGGAAAAGATTACCAAATAATCATATGGGTGGGTCGACCACGACCCCGGCAAGCGGCCCAGGTGGCTCAGTAGCGTTGGCAGGGGCCTGGTAGGATTTTATGGCACAAGGAAGCCGAAACAGGAGATTTTGGCCATTTTTCGTGGGTGTTAGCCCACGTATTCTGGCGATGCCGGGGGTTCTGGGAAAATATTCCCAATAAATCATACAGATGGGTCAGCCACGAGCTCGGCAAGCGGCCCAAGTGGCTTGGCAGTGTTGGCGTGGGCCTAGTAGGATTTTATGGCCCAAGGAAAGCGAAACAGGCGACTTTCAGTCATTTTTCGTGGGTGTTAGCCCACAGATATCGGCGCTGCCTAGGTTTTTGGGTAAATATTCCCAAAAAGTCATACGGGTGGGTCGGCCACAGCCTAGTAAGTGGCCGGGCGGCATTGGCGGGGCCCTGGTAGAATTTTATGACCCAAGGAAGGCGAAACAGACGATTTTGGCTATTTTTCGTGGGTGTTAGCCCAAGTATTCTGGCGTTGCCTGGGTTTTCGGGCAAAGATTCCCAAAAACTCAAATGAGTGGGTCGACTATGACCCCGGCAAGCGGCAAAAGTGGCTCGAGAGTATTGGCGTGGGCTGTAGGATTTTATGGCCCAAGTAAGGCAAAACAAGCAATTTCGGCAGTTTTTCGTGGTGTTAGCCCACAAATTCTGGCGCTGCTTGGGTTTGCGGGAAAAGATTCCTAAAAAATCATATGCATGGGTCTGCCACGAGACCGACAAGTGGCCCAAGTGGCCCCACGGTGTTGGCATGGGCCTGGTATGATTTTACGGCCTAAGGAAGGCGAAACAAGCGATTTCGGTAATTTTTCATGGGTGTTAGCCCACAAATTCTGGCGCTGCCTGGGTTTCCATGAAAAGATTCAAAAAAACTCATACGGTTGGGTTTACCACAAGCCCATTAAGCAGCCTAGGTGGCTCGGCAGCGTTGGCGGGGCCCTGGTAGGATTTTATGGCCCAAGGAAGGCGAAACAGGCTATTTTGGCCATTTTTCGAGGGTGTTAGCCCACGGATTCTGGCGCTGGCTGGGTTTCTGGGAAAAGATTCCCAAAAACTCATATGGGTGGGTCAGCCACGACCCCGGCAAGCGGCCCAAGTGGCCCGGAGCGTTGGCGTGGGCCTGGTAGGATTTTATGGCCCAAGGAAGGCAAAACAGGCGATTTTGGCCATTTTTCATGGGTGTTAGCCCACAGATTCTGGCGCTGCCTGGGGTTCTGGGCAAAGATTCCCAATAAATCACACGGGTGCGTCAGCCACGAGCCCGGAAAGTTGCCCAAGTGGCCCGACTATGTTGGCATGGGCTTGGTAGGATTTTATGGCCCAAGAAAGGCAAAACAGGCGATTTCAGCCATTTTTCTTGGGTGTTAGCCCACGGATTTTGGCGCTGCCTGGGTTTCCGGGCAAAGATTCCCAAAACTTTTACGGGTGGGTCGGCCACGACCCTGACAAGTGGCCTAGTGGCCCGCTGGCATTGGCGGGGGCCTGGTAGGATTTTATGGTCCAAGGAAGGCGAAACATGCGATTTTGGCCATTTTTCATGGGTGTTAGCCCACGAATTCTGGCGCTGCCTGGGGTTCCGGGCAAAGATTCCCAAAAATTCTTATGGGTGGGTCAACCATGAGCCTGGAAGGCAGCCCAACCAAAAAATCATATGGGTGGGTCGGCCATGAGCCTGGAAAGCGGCCCAGGTGGCCTGGCGGTGTTGGCGTGGGACTGGTAGGATTTTATGGCCCAAGGAAGGCGAAATAGACGATTTCGGCCATTTTTTGTGGGTGTTAGCCCACAGATTCTGGCGCTGCCTAGGTTTCCAGGCAAAGATTCCCAAAAATCATACGGGTGGGTCGGCCACGACCTCAGCAAGCAGCCCAGGTGATCCGATGGCGTTGGCGGGGTCCTGGTAGGATTTTATAGCCCAAGGAAGGTGAAACAGGCGATTTTAGCCATTTTTCGTGGGTGTTAGCCCACGGATTCTGGCGCTGCCTGGGTTTCCGAGTAAAGTTCCCAAATAATCATACGGGTGGTTCGGCCACGAGCCCAACAAGAGGCCCAAATGGACCGATGGTGTTGGCATAGGCCTGGTAGGATTTTATGGTCCAAGGAAAGCGAAACAGGCGATTTCGGCTATTTTTCGTGGGTGTTAGCCCACTGATTCTGGCGCTGCCTGGGATTCTGGGTAAAGATTTCCAAAAAATCACACGAGAGGGTCGGCCACAACCCCTGCAAGCGGCCCAGGTGTCCCAGCGGCATTGGTAGGGGCCTGGTAGGAATTTATGGCCCAACGAAGGCGAAACAGGCGATTTTGACCAGTTTTCGTGCGTGTTAGCCCATGGATTCTGGCGCTACCTGGGGTTCCAGGAAAAGATTCCCAAAAATCATACAGGTGGGTCGGCCACTACCCCGGCAAATGGCCCAGGTGGCCCGACGGGGTTGGCAGGGCCTGGTAGAATTTTGTGGCCCAAGGAAGGCAAAACAGGCGATTTTGGCTATTTTTCGTGGGTGTTAGCCCACGGATTCTGGCGCTGCCTAGGTTTCATGCAAAGATTCCTAAAAAATCATACGGGTGGGTCGGCCACGAGACCGACGAGCGGCCCAGGTGGCCCGGCAGTATTGGCGTGGGCCGGGTAGGATTTTATGGCCTAGGGATGGCAAAAAAAGCTATTTCGGCCATTTTTGTGGGGATTACCCCACGGATTCTAGCGCTGCCTGGGTTTCCAAGCAAATATTCCTAAAAAATCATATGAGTGGGTCATCCTTGACCCCTACAGGTGGCCTAGGTGGCTCGACGGCATTGGCGGGGGCCAGGTAGGATTTTATGGCCTAGGGAAGGCGAAACAAGCGATTTTGGCCATTTTTCGTGGGTGTTAGCCCACAGATTCTGGCGCTGCCTGGGGTTCCAGGAAAAGATTCCCAAAAAATCATACAGGTGGGTCGTCCACGAGCCCAACAAGTAGCCCAGGTGGTCCGACGGTGTTGGCATGGGCCTGGTAGGATTTTATGGCCTAAGGAAGGCACAACAGGTGATTTCAGCCATTTTTCGTGGGTGTTAGCCCACGGATTCTAGCGCTGCCTGGGTTTCCGGAAAAAGATTCCCAAAAAATCATACAAGAGGGTCGGCCACGACCTCGGAAAGCAGCCCAGGTGGCCCGCTGGCATGGGCGTTGGCCTGGTAGGATTTTATGGCCCAAGGAAGGCGAAACAAGCAATTTTAGCGTGGGCCTGGTAGGATTTTACGGCCCAAGGAATGCGAAACTGGCAATTTCTGCCATTTTTCGTGGGTGTTAGCCCAGGGATTCTGGCGTTGCCAGGGTTTTCGGGCAATGATTCCCAAAAGATCATACGGGTGGATTGGCAACGACCCAGACAAGTAGACCAGTTGTCCCGATGGCATTGGCGGGGGCCTGGTAGGATTTTATGGCCCAAGGAAGGCGAAACAGGCGATTTTGGCCATTTTTTGTGGGTGTTAGCCCACGGATTCTGGCGCTACCTAGGTTTCCGAGCAAAGATTCCCAAAGAATCATAGGGTCGGTCTGGTACGACCCCGGTAAGTGGCCCAGGATGCCCGGCGGCGTTGGCGGGGGCCTGGTAAGATATTATGGCCCAAGGAAGGCGAAACAGGCGATCTTGGCCATTTTTCGTGGGTGTTAGCCCATGGATTCTGGCGCTGACCGGGGTTTTGGGCAAATATACCAAAAAACTCATACGAGTAGGTTGGCCACGAGCTTGGTAAGCGGGCCAAGTGGCTCGATGGTATATGCGCGGGCCTGGTAGGATTTTATTGGCCAAGGAAGGCGAAACAGGCGATTTTGGCCGTTTTTTGTGGGTGTTAGCCCACGGATTCTGGTGCTGCCTGGGGTTTTGGGAAAAGATTCCCAAACAATCATATGGGTGGGTCGTCCATGAGCCTGACAAGTGGCCCGACGGTGTTGGCGTGGGCCTGGTAGGATTTTATGGCCCAAGGAAGGCGCAACAGGCGATTTCGGTCATTTTTCGTGCGTGTTAGCACACGGATTCTGGAGCTGCCTGGGTTTCTAGGAAAAGATTGCTATAAAATCATACAAGTGGGTCGTCCACAATCCAGGAATGTGGCCCAGGTGGCCCAATGGCGTTGGCGGGGGCCTAGTAGGATTTTTTGGCCCAAGGAAGGCGAAATAGGCGATTTTGGCCATTTTACATGGGTGTTTGACCACTGATTCTGGCGCTGCATGGGGTTTTGGGAAAAGATTCCAAAATGCTCATACAGGTAGGTCGGCCACAAGCTCGGTAAGCAGCCTAGGCGGCCTGGCAGCGTTGGCGGGGGCCTGGTAGGATTTTACGACCCAAGAAAGTCGAAACAGGCGATTTCAGCCATTTTTTGTGGGTGTTAGGCCACGAATTCTGGCGCTGCTTGGGTTTCCGAGTCAAGATTCCCAAAAAAAACTACGAGTGGGTCGACCAAGACCCCATCAAGGGCCTAGGTCGAACGACGACATTGGCGGGGGCCTGGTAGGATTTTATGGCCCAAGGATGGCAAAATAGGAGATTTTGGCCATTTTTCATGGGTATTAGCCCACGGATTCTAGCGCTGCCTGGGGTTTCAGGAAATGATTCCAAAAAACTCATACAGTTCGGTTGACCACAAGCCCAGTAAGCGGCCGAGGTAGCCCGATGGTGTGGGCTTGGGACTACTAGAATTTTATGGCCCAAGGAAAGCGAAACAGGCGATTTTGGCCATTTTTCGTTTGTGTGAGCCCACAGATTCTGGCACTGCCTAGGTTTCTGGGCAAAGTTTCCCAAATTATTATATTGGTCTGTCGGACACGAGCCCGGCAAGTGGGCCAGGTGGCCCAGAGGCATTGGCGGGGGCCTGGTAGGATTTTATCGCACAAGGAAGGCGAAACAGGCGATTTTGACCATTTTTCGTGGGTGTTAGCGCACGGATTCTGGCGCTGCCTGGGTTTCCGCAAAACGTTTCCCAAAAAATCATACGGGTGGGTCGGCCACGATCCCGGCAAGCGTCCCAAGTGGCCCGGCGGCGTTGGCGGGGGCCTGGTAGGATTTTATGGCCCAAGGAAGGCGTAATAGGCGATTTTGGCCATTTTTTATTGGTGTTAGCCCATCGATTCTGGCGCTGCCTAGGTTTTCGGGCAAAGTTTCCAAAAATATCATATGGGTGGGTCAGCCACGAGCCCGCCAAGCGGCCCAGGTGGCCTGGCAGTGTTGGCGGGGGCCTGAAAGGATTTTATGGCCCAAAGCAGGAGAAACAGGCGATTTTAGCCATTTTTCGTGGGTGTTAGCGCACGGATTCTGGAGCTACCCGAGTTTCCGGGAAAAGTTTCCAAAAATATCATACGAGTGGGTTGGACACAAGCCCGGAAAGCGGCCCAGGTGGCCTGGTGGCGTTGGTGGGGGCCTGGTAGGATTTTATGGCCCAAGGAAGGTGAAACAGGCGATTTTAGCCATTTTTCGTGGGTGTTAGCCCACGGATTCTTGTGCTGCCTGGGTTTCCAAGAAACGTTTCCCAAAAAATCATATCGGTGGATCGGCCACGAGCTCGGCAAGTGGCCCAGGTGCCCAGGCGGCATTGGCGGGGGCCTGGTAGGATTTTATGGCCCAAGGAACGCGAACAGGCGATTTTGGCCATTTTTCGTGGGTGTTAGCCTACGGATTCCAGCGCTGCCTGGGTTTTTAGGCAAAGTTTTCCAAAAATTCATATGGTTGGGTCGGTCACGAGCCCAGTAAGCGGCCCAAGTGGGCCTGCGCAGTTGCAGGGCCTGGTAGGATTTTATGGCCCAAGGAAGTCGAAGCAGGCGATTTTGGCCATTTTTGTGGGTGTTTGCCGACGGATTCTGGCGCTACCTGGGTTTCCAAGAAATGTTTCCCAAAAAATCATACTGGTGGGTCGGCTACGAGCCCGATAAGCGTCCCAGGTGGCCCGGTGGCATTGTCGGGGGCCTGGTAGGATTTTATGGTCCATGGAAGGCGAAACAGGTGATTTTGGCCATTTTTCGTGGGTGTTAGCCCACGGATTCTGGCGCTGCCGGGGTTTTCGAGAAATGTTTCCCAAAACATCAGATGAGTTGGTCGTCGATGAGCCCGGCAAGCGGCCCAGGTGGCCCGGCGGCGTTGGCGGGGGCCTAGTAGGATTTTATGGCCCAAGGAAGGCGAAATAGGTAATTTTGGCCATTTTTCGTGGGTGTTAGCCTACGGATTCTGGCGTTGCCTGGGTTTACGAGAAAGGTTTTCCAAAATATTAGGTGGAAGGGTTGGCCACGAGCTCGGTAACCGGCCCAGGTGTCCCAGCGGCATTGGCAGGGGCCTGGTAAGATTTTATGGCCCAAGGAAGGCAAAACAGGCATTTTTGGCCATTTTTCATGGTTGTTAGCCCACGGATACTGGCGCTGCCTGGGTTTCCAAGAAAAGTTTCCTAAAAAATCATATGGGTGGGTCGGCCACAGGCCCAGCAAGCGACCTAGGTGGCCAGGCGGCGTTGGCGGGGGCCTGGTTGGATTTTATGGCCCAAGGAAGGCGAAACAGGCGATTTTGGCCATTTTCGTGGGTGTTAGCTGACGAATCCTTGCGCTGCCTTGGTTTCCGAGAAATGTTTCTTAAAAAATCATACGGGTCGGTCGGCACGGGCTCAGCAAGCCGTCCAGGTGGCCCGGCGGCGTTGGCGGGGGCCTGGTAGGATTTTATGGCCCAAGGAAAGCGAAACGGGCGATTTTGACTATTTTTCCTGGGTGTTAGCGCACGAATTCTGGTGCTGCCTAGGTTTCCGTGAAAGGTTTCCCAAAAAATCATATGGGTTGGTCGACCACGAGCCCAGTAAGCGGCCCAGGTAGTCCGGCGGTGTTGGCGGGGGCCTGGTAGGATTTTATGCCCCAAGGAAGGTGAAACAGATGATTTTGGCCATTTTTTGTGAGTGTTAGCCCACGGATTCTGGCGCTGCCTAGGTTTCCGGGAAAAGTTTCCCAAAAAATCATATGTGTGGGTCGGTCACGAGCCCGGCAAGTGGTCCAGGTGGCTCGGCAGCGTTGGCGGGGGCACGGTGGTATTTTATGCTCCAAGGAAGGCGAAACAGGCAATTTTGGCCATTTATCATGGGTGTTAGCCTACGGATTCTGGCGCTGCCTAGGGTTTCCGAGAAAAGCTTCCCAATAAATCATATGGGTGGGTTGGCCACGAGCCCGACAAGTGGCCCAAGTGTCGCAGTGGTGTTGGCTTTGGCCTGGTAGGATTTTATGGCCCAAGGAAGGTAAAACATGTGATTTGGGCCATTTTTCGTGGGTGATAGCCCACGGATTCTGGCGCTGCCTGGGTTTTTGGGGAAAGTTTCCCAAAAAATAATTTGGGTAGCTCGGCCACAAGCCCGGCAAGCGACCAGTTGGCCCGACGGTGTTGGCGGGGGCCTGGTAGGATTTTATGGCCCAAGGAAGGCGAAACAGGCCATTTTGGCCAATTTTCGTGGGTTTTACCACACGAATTCTGGCGCTTCCTGATTTTCCGGGAAAAATTTCCAAAAATCATATGGGTTGGTCGACAATGAGCCCGGCAAGCGGCCCAGGTGGCTCGGCGGCATTTGCGGGGGCCTGGTAGGATTTTGTGGCCCATGGAAGGCGAAACAGGCGATTTTGGCCATTTTTCGTGGGTGTTTGCCTACAGATTCTGGCGCTGCCTGGGTTTCCGGGAAAAGTTTCCCAAAAAATCATACAGGTGGATCGGCCACGAGCCAAGTAAGCAGTCCAGGTGGCCCAACGGCGTTGGCGGGGGCCTGATAGGATTTTATGGCCTAAGGAAGGCGAAATAGGCGATTTTGGCCGTTTTTCGTGGGTGTTAACCCACGAATTCTGGCTTTTCGGGCAAAGTTTCCCAAAAAGTCATACAGTCGGTCAGGCACGAGACCGGCAAGCGGCCCAGGTGGCCCGGCAGCGTTGGCGGGGGCCTAGTAGGATTTTATGGCCCAAGGAAGGCGAAACAGACAATTTTGGCCATTTTTCATGGTGTTAGCCTACGGATTCTAGCGTTGCCTGGGTTTTCGGGAAATGTTTCCCAAAAAATCATGCGGGTGGGTCGGCCATTAGCTCGCTAAGCTGCCAGGTGTCCTACAGCATTGGCAGGGGCCTGGTAAGGTTTTATGGCCCAAGGAAGGCAAAACAGGCATTTTTGGCCATTTTTCGTGGGTGTCAGCCCACGAATTCTGGCGTTGCCTGGGTTTCGGAGCAAAGTTTCCTAAAAAATCATATGGGTGGGTCGGCGACAAGCCCAGCAAGCGACCAGGAGGCCCGGCGATGTTGGTGGGGGCCTGGTAGAATTTGATGGCCCAAGGAATGTGAAACGGGCGATTTTGGCCATTTTTCGTGGGTGTTAGCTCACGAATTCTAGCGCTGCCTGGGTTTTCGGTAAATCTTTCACAGAAAATCATATGGGTGGGTTGACCATGAGCCCGGCAAGCGTCCCAGGTGGCCCAGCAGCGTTAGCGGGAGCCTGGTAGGCTTTTATGGCCCAAGGAAGGCAAAACAGGCGATTTTGGCTATTTTTCGTAGGTGTTAGCCCATGAATTCTAGCGCTGCCTGGGTTTCCGTGAAAAGTTTCCCAATTAATCATATGCGTTGGTCGACCACGAGCCCTGGTGGCCCGGAGGTGTTGGCGGGGGCAGGGTAGGTTTTTATGGCCCAAGGAAAGTGAAATAAGTGATTTTGGCCATTTTTCATGGGTGTTAGCCCACGGATTCTGGCGCTGCCTGGGTTTTCGGGAAAAGTTTCCTGAAAAATCATATGAGTGGGTTGGCCACGAGCCCGGCAAGAACCCCAGGTGGCCCAGCAACGTTGGCGGGGGCCTGTTAGGATTTTATGGCCCAAGGAAGGCGAAACAGGCAATTTTGGCCATTTTTCGTGAGTGTTGGCCCACGGATTCTGGCGCTGCCTGGATTTTCGAGCAACGTTTCCCAAACAATCATACGGACGGGTCGGCCACGAGCCCGACAAGTGGCCCAGGTGTACCGGCGGCGTTGGCGAGGGCCTGGTAGGATTTTGTGGCCCAAGGAAGGCGAAACAGGCGATTTTAGCAATTTTTCGTGGGTGTTAGCCCACGGATTAGGACGCTGCCGGGGTTTCCGGGCAAAGTTTCCCAAAAAATCAAATGGGTGGGTCGTCCAGAGCCCAGCAAGCGGCCTAGGTGGCCCGGCGGTGTTGGCAGTGGCCTGGTAGGATTTTATGGCCCAAGGAAGGCGAAACAAGCTATTTTGGCTATTTTTCGTGAGTGTTAGCCCACGGATTCTGGCGCTTCCTGGGTTTTCGGGAAAGGTTTCCCAAAATATCATATGGGTGGGTCGGCCACTAGCATGGCAAGCGGCGCAGGTGGCCCGGCGGCGTTAGCGGGAGCCTAGTAGGATTTTATGGCCCAAGGAAGGTGAAACAGACGATTTTGGCCATTTTTCGTGGGTGTTAGCCCACGGATTCTGGCACTGCCAGGGTTTCCGAGTGAATTTCCCAAAGCAAATTTTCTCAAAGAATCTTTTCTCGGAACCCCATGCAGCACCAGAATCCGTGGGCTAACACCCACGGAAATTAGCCGAAATCGCCTGTTTCGCCTTCCTTGGGCCATAAAATCCTACAAGGGCCAAGCCAACGCCCGCCGACCACCTGGG
>JAOTQR010078878.1:0-10950 GCA_025774065.1 Solanum ossicruentum
ATGTAGCCTGACTATCTCTTTGAGGTATAGCTTGGCATACTCTTCAGCTGTATAATCACTCCTGACTGGCAAGAAGTATGTTGACTTTATGAGTCTGTCGACTATTACCCATATGGAGTCAAACTTCTGAAATGAGCGAGACAACCTGGTAACAAAATCCATATTGATCATATCCCCTTCCATGTTAGAAGCTCTATACACTACATATAACCTCCAGGCTATTCATTATTATGAGTCTGTCGACTATTTATGATTGCCTTACGGCTTAGAGTATCGGCTACCACATTTGCCTTCCTCGGGTGGTAAAGTATATCAACGTCATAATCCTTCATTATCTCTAGCCATCTCCCCTATCTTAAGTTTAGGTCTTTCTACTTTAAGATGTATTGCAGGCTCTTGTGATCAGTATATATGTCAACATGAACCCCATACAAATAGTGGCACCATATTTTCAGAGCAAAACACAACCACTACTACCTCAAGATCATGTGTTGGATGGTTTTTCTCATGTGGTCATAGCTATCTAGATGCATAAGTAATTACCCTGCCATTCTATGTCAGTACACACCCTAAGCTAACTCTTGAAGCATCGCAATACACTGCATACCCCTCGGTGTCTTCTGGTAGTACTAGCACAGGTGCAGAAGTTAGCTTATTTTCTAGCTCCTAAAATCTCCTTTTTAATGCATCATTCCACTAGAACTTGGTTGCTTTATGTGTCAACTTTGATAGAGGTTCAGAAATAGAAGAAAAACTTTCAACAAACCTTTTGCAATAACCTGCCAACCCTAGAAAGCTTCAAACTTCCATGGGTGTCGTAGTCCTTGGCCAATCATTCACGGCCTCTATCTTTTGTGAATCAACCCTTATTCCCTCATCAGACATAATATGACCCAAGAATGCCACTGATTTCAATAAAATTCACATTTAGAAAATTTAGCATACAACTGTCAATCACGAAGAACCTGTAACACTTGTTATAAGTGATTTGCGTGGTCCTCTTCTGATCTTGAATATACCAAAATATCATCTATAAATACTATCACGAACATATCTAAGAATGGCTTAAATACCCCATTCATCAGATCCATAAAAATTGTTGGTGCATTCGTTAGCTCAAATGACATAACAAGAAATTCAAAGTGACCATGGCGTATTCTGAAAGTTGTCTTCGGTATATCTTTCTCCTTCACCCTCACTTGGTGATAACCTGACCTCAAATAAATTTTTGAAAAGCATTTGGGACCTTGTAAATGATCAAATAGATCATCAATACTAGGAGGGGGTATTTATTCTTAATTGTCATCCTATTCAATTGTTAATAGTCGATACGCATTCTCAAGGTTCTATCCTTTTTACGTACAAATAACAATGCTGCACCCCAAGGGGACACACTAGGTCTTATAAAACCCTTCTCCAGTAAGTCTTTTAACTGCTTTTTTAATACACATAGCTCTGCCAGGGGCATTCTATATGGAGGGATGGAAATAATTTGAGTGCCTGGAAGTAAGTAAATACCAAAATCTATTTCTCGTTCTGGAGGTAAGCCTGGAAGTTCTTCTGGAAACACATCAACAAATTCATTCGCTACTGGAACTGATTGAAGGGTTGGTGATTCTATCTCCATATCCCTCACCCTAACTAAATGACATATACACCCCTTAGATATCATCTTTCTAGCATTATAGTAAGAGATAAACTTACACTTTGGTGCCCCAATATTGTTTTCCCATTCAAGAACTGCCTAATTTGGAAAATGGAAGTACACTTTCTTAGTTCGGCAATCCACGGTGGCATAGCAAGAAGCTAACCAATCCATACCCATTACAACATCGAACTCCACCAATTCTAGCTCAATATGGTCAGCCAATGTGTCACAATCACAAACAGTTACTACACAGTCATAATAAATCCTTCTACCCATAATAGATTCATCAGTTGGTGTGGACACTTCAAATGGTTTGTTCAATAATTTGGGTGTTCTCTTAAGCTTCCTAGAAACTAGTGGGCTAATGTATGATAGTGTAGAATTAGGGTCAATAAATGCATATACATTATGTGAAAAGATGGAGAATATACTTGTGACCACATCAGGTGAAGCTTCCAAATTTTGCTGACTCCCCAGAGCATAAGTGTGATTCTGGACTTCGCTACAGCTAGCTGCCAATCTAGAACCTCTATCATGACCCATAGGTGCTTGTTAACCCCTACCTAATGGAGGAACTAACGATGATGATGCAACAGCTAACCTAGTAGATTGTGCTATATCACCCATATGTTTCCTCGAGCAATCTCTCATCATATGCCCTGGTGCACCACAATAATAACAAGCGTCTGTCCCGATATGACATATACCTTAATGACTCCTTCCACACTATTTACAAGGCTGTGTGGGGGTCATTTGCTGGCCTGCCGAATATCTAGCTGTGCGGGTGCCTTGCCCTTCACTTCTTGGACCAAACGGATTTCTTCTAGACCCCTGAAGTTGTGATGGAGCACTGGCTGTAGAGTAGGAGGATGATGTCCTAGGCGGTCTATTAATAAATCGAGGCCTAAGCTTACCTTGGTGTGGTATAAATTACCTTGTAGACCTGGACCTCTTAGACTTCACCCTTTCTAACTCTTGTGACCTTCTCCTTTGCCTCTGATCCTCTAATTTCTGTGCAAGAGCTTGCATTCTCACTATATCTATGTCTTTGTTCAAGGAAGCAATGGTACAGTCTCTAACAGATACATATCAAATCTATTCACATAAAGATGAACTTTATCTGTCGTAGTAGCAACTACATTAGGATCATACCTGGCCAGTGAATTAAATTGAAGGCTATACTCTCTCACGCTTATATTTCCTTGGTGGAGATTCAAGAACTTTTCTGCACGGGCCTCTCGGATCTCTAATGGCAAGTAATGTTCAAGAAATGCCTCTTTGAACTCTTTCCAGGTAGTTGGAGGTGCATCTATACCCTCAGATTGCTTCCAAGCTTCATACCACAATATAGCCACACCCTTCAACCTATATGTCGCTAACTCGACAGCTTCTGTACCACTCATATGCATAACATCTAAAGTGCACTGAATCTGATCAATAAAGTCTTGGGGATCTTCATTAGGATTTGACCTAGTGAAAGCTGGAGGGTCTAAATTAAGGAAATCACGTATCCTTGTACCAGCTTCCCTATTCGCACCACCTACACCTATAACTGAACCTTCCTGTCTTTGACCTTGGCCAGCAACTATACGAGTCAATAGTTGGATTGCATTTCCCAGATCCTGCATGGTAGTATCAATAGGTTGTTCTGGGGGAATTTCACTACTTTCGAGTTCATCAGGAGTTGGAGATGTCTGTGACAGAGACTGCTCTTGAACCTCATTTAGTTGTCTCACCTGACTAGGTATACCAACCACCACTTCTACTCCCTTCCCTTTACCTTTGTTTTACTTGGTTTCAGGCATACTGGCTATACAAAACAATTTAAGAGTTAGACATAATGCACCTATTACACTTGGCTCTATGGCACGACCTAAAGAATGAAAAGAAAGTAACAACTCCTAAATGCCACGTAGCCTCCTACTTATAAAGGTGGTTCACAACACATCGATAAACAAGATTCTACATAGACACGACTTTGCAGACTCCCTAGGACGACCCTCTTGATACAACTTCTATCACGCCCAAAGTCCCATTAGGGTGGACTGGCACCCATTCCCGATAAGACTCGGGAGAACCAACCTCTACCTATGCACTTTATATATATATATATATATATATTATAAGGGATTTCTACATTTGATATGCCTTTGAGAAAATAAACAGTGATAACAAGTCAAAAGGAAATGCATATGGCTAGGTCGTTAGGGGCACAATGTCTAAAGTACGAGACATGACCACACTTTAATTTACATAGTCTACAAAGCCTCTAGATATAGAAAAGTATCTGATAATGGTCGGGATAGGCCTCGCCTTGGCTAACTATACAATACAAAAATATGAGCTCTAACACACAAAGCTCCAAAGTAACCTGGAGATTGGTAACAACAATTGGATATCCTATACTCCTACTAGGGAGATCTACTAGTACCTGTACCTGCAGCATGAAATGCAGGTCCCCCGTAAGGGACATCAGTATGATATAATGTACTAATATGTAAGGCAGGAAATACTGTATATGCAATAACAACTAAAATGAAACTATGCACTGGTGTAGGATAAGAGACCACCCTTAGTTATACTATGAGATCATGTACTTTATGTTTTTTTATTACTTTACCTTTATTGTATAATCCATGCACAGCAAGTAATACAAATGACCAACTGATCAGTGGTAAATCTATATCGGGATCGGCCCTGGCTAGGCTTTTTGTTTCACCCCTTGGGCTAGCCCCCATGATAGGATCGAACCTGGCTAGGTGATTCTTCCACCCTTCGTTTACCACCCATCAACAAGTAATATACTTTATCCTTCAATTACTTTTGGGATCATAGTATTGGAACTGGAGGACTGTTGGTACAACATATGACATGTAAATAATCACAAAAGACAACACCATAATGAAAGAAGTAGGTTACACAAATAATGAAATGCATAGGAGTTAGAACAACACATGAAAATTATTTAGTAGAACAAACTCGTGTATTTTGGTATCCAAGTATGTATGCAGGTTTGTAGGTGATTATGTATGGGAGCATATAAACATGTGAAATAGTGGAGACATGGCTTTTTGTTATATTGAAGTAGATAAGAACCTAGGATTCATGCCAAGTAATAAAAAATCTAGTAGCCTTACATACCTCATTGTATGACCTCGTTATTACCTCGAGATGACCTTCCCTTCCTCCAAATATTTATCTACAACATAGTAGGTGATAAAACTATCATTAGTAGCCAAAAGATGCATCTTCACAGCCCAATCTCATAAAAATCAACATACGGGCAACAAGCAGATAATTATAAACCCGAGCATATTCTTTCAATCTTTCCGCCCCTAATCGTATTTTCTAACACACATTCTCATATACATATCATTTGCAGCCTATTTTAGTACCATAAAAGTCCTACAACAACCCACAAGGAACACCTCATAACAATTCTACACAACATAGAGATGGGCGGCATAATATTACATCCCTTCGCTACATTTTGACGTCGATAATTCCAAACTTGTTCCAACTTTAAGCAAACAGCCCCCACCATATATACACATAAAACCAGTCCTAAAACAATTCAAAAATACTCCTCAAAATATATAAAGGATGTGAGACCATAGTCCTCAATCAATCAGCCCACAAGTTCCTATTATGAGTACAATTACGATATCACACTAGAACTCACTTTCACAGACTGTAAAAATGGTACAGCAGTCTTATACATCATTATAGAACAAATATTCATTAAGAACATTAGCATCGCTTCATAATCAATCCAACCAAAAAGATAAAAGCTTCCAAATAAACAAGAAAAATGTACAACAACTTTTGGAACACATGCTGTCCAACAATTTTAGCAAGAATAACTAGCATGTATTTCTTGTTTGTCATGGGATAAGTATAACGAATACATAGATACTTCCACTTACCTTAGCCTTCAAGATTTAAGTTTCCTTCAAGAACCCTAGAGGGTTGTATTGGCTGCCTTGTGAAGTGAAGTAAAGAGAAAACAAGACTCATTAGGAAAGCTGAAAAATTATTTCAAGTCAAATGACTTAAGGGGTTATTCTTGAGCCCTTTTAAAGGGTCTCTTTGGACGAATTTCTCATGCAATTTTGACCACATATAAGTAAATATTATGATGTTGGTGATGCAGTAGCTTGGCCCTCACACTTGGGCCTAAATGGGTCTCAAAGTTGATGGGCCTTGGCTGCCCATTTTTTCTAATTCCTTTTCATTTAGTTTGGGGCCAATTGGTCAAGTGGGTTGTGATGTACTTGGGCCCTTTTGATATCCTTCTTGGGCTGAAAACATAGTCCATTTATGATACTAAAACATGGGCTAAAGTTACACCCTTAACACGGACTTTATTCATAATCGGACGTTGGCAAATTTGACGTCGGTCCTCGTCTCTGTTTATCTAGCAATTTAAGCTAAGCAAGTAGGTGACTCACCTGTTAGCTTCCTAATTCCTGCAAGCACCTCAATTCTCTCACTATGTTTAGGGTCGTGATCTATTGAATTTGTCAATAAAACTTATTTACACTCGATCCTCTTCAGCGTTAGACATACATATCGCCCTCTAATTCGAGATTCATGCACTTTTAACAATGGGCACTAATTTGACTAAATCATATCATGTTTTATTTGTGTAGTACTAGTATTATAATATGTAGGGTGTTATAGTTGGGGTCTCGTAGCCCCAATCTGAGGCATTTTTAAAATTGACCTAGTTTGCTATAAAAAGGGGTCAAAATACGTTTTGACACCAATTTCCCAAATCCTAACCCTAAAAGGCGACGAAAAACTCTCCCAACCTCGTAAATCGAATGACCAAAAATCCTGGCTACCCACATCATTTTCCAGTGAAGATTCCGATAAGGGTGCCAAATTCTAGGGTCTTGACACGAAATTCACTCCTTGTTCCTTTGGTTCATATCTCAATCCATTTGGTAAGCTACTTATTTGAATCTCTCCGATTATTATTGATAAGTTGATTCCTATGTGAGTATAAGCTTGGCTTAATAGGGCACAAACATGTTTACTTATGTATGTTTAAGCTAGGCTTGTAATATAGGGTTGTTGACTTTGAAAATGGATGAGCCTTGTTGAGAGTGTGAATGGATTGTTCTGAATATAGAATTGACTGATTTATGGTTTGGTTGATATTGTTGTGGTTCATGTGAGGTTGGAATGGTTGTCGGAGTTGAAGTTTAAGTAGTATGGGTGTAATTGCTTGTATTTAATCATGGGAATTGCAATTGAATCATTTTGAATGATGATTACACCCTTTTGGAATATTATATGATTGTTAAATTATGGTTTATATTGTGTTATGTGTTTGGTATGATTGAAAAAATTGCATAATCGAGTCCAATTCATAGGGTAGATGGTCATTTTGAATTGCCATTGTTGATTGAAGTTAAATATATGCCATTTGGTTTTGTTTTGCTCCTTGTTTCTTAAGTGTATTGAGCTTTGATAAAGATTTTGTACCTTGGGAGAGAAATGAGCAGGTATTGCAAGTGAATCTATGCTCAGTTACGAGGCACTCCTACGACTTGTAAGTCCCTATACGAGTCATAGTGGTCCCTCCTAGCAAGCATCAGCCACCTGTAATTCCTTCAAGTTCATCTTACGAGACCCATGTATGACTCATAGTACCAGGTACGACTCGTAGTGAGGGTCTCGTGAACTTGGCTAAGTTTTGAAAATTTTTCTAGAACTATGTACAAGACCAGGCCTACGACTCGTAGGATATCCTACGAGTCATAATTGCATCTTGTATCTGAGATCAAAAAACATTTTTAAAGGAACAACTAGTTTTACGAGACCAATATACGATTCGTAGGTCATCCTACAAGCCATAACTTCACTTGTACCTGCACATCTGCAATGCATCCGTGTTTGTTTCTTTTTCTTGTTATTTAATTTTGTTATTTGTTGTGTTAAGTGAATGAATCATTTTGGTGCTCATATGGATTGTTGGTCATATTGCAGATACCATGCCTCCCAAAGATAAGAGGGCTATACAAACATTCAGGAGAAGGCTAGTGGATGAGTCTTTCGAGATGGAAAAGTCCGAGGGCTCAGTTGAAGTCCACAAGGTTAGGATTGACCCTTTGGCCAATGGTCTGCAAACTCGGGCCCGTACAGCTCAGGAGCTAATGGAAGTCACAGTGCCTCCTAGTCAGAAAAGGAGGTACAAGAAGTGCAGAAAAATGACTCAGGGAGTAGTTCGCCTCAGATGACTCACACATATTTTGGCTCCGAGTTACAGTCCGAGAGCACTTCTCAGCCTGAGCAGGAGGAGGCCTAGTCTCCACCCCTAGTCAACCCTAGAGGGTGTGTTGCGGGGATGAGAAAGATCTAAAACCAGGGGCTAGTAGATAAGGGGCATGGCAAGTTGGTTCGACAATTTTGTGAGGAGTCCAAGTTAAGCACGACGGGGTTAGATAGAGTACCTGACTTGGATGCAGGACTTCATTGGACTACACAACAGCTAGGCAAATATGCCCCTTTGGTGGTTCATGAGTTCTATGTTGCATACCTTGCTACACTCTGTCGAGGGCTGCAAAAGAACAAGAAGTCAATCGGTTAGCCAAGGCTTTGAGGGATGCTAGTCAGGGGGAGGAAGGTAGAAATCTTAGAGGAGATGATCCATCAACTACAGTTTAGGCCCGCCTATAGAGCACCCCAGTCGACCACTGAGTATGACAGTTGGATTGATAAGATGAGAAAAGTAGTTACTGGGAAGGATACTAGGGTCAAGATGGAGTTGTTACGGTGGATAGCGAGCCAAACCTGTGATCCAGTTGTGGAGCCTACATGGATCACAAACCATGCGGACTTGATTGTGAAGTCACACCTGTCATTCTAGGCCAAGGTTTGGTGCTCCATTATCCGCTGGCGTATCAGGCCAACTTTCACGGATAGTGTGATCACCCTTGAGAGTGCTATATTATTGTCCAGTATCTTAACTGGTTATTCTATTGATTGGGCCCGAATTATATCGAAGCAGATCCACGAGGCTACAACATGGATGAACATCTCACTACCGTTTCCAGTTCTTATTCATCGACTATATAGTGTAACAGATGTTCCTGTCGACCCCCATTGGGACCCTCACGTGGCAACAACACACACTATGGATCCCAGCCTGATAAAGGCTAACGAGAAACCAGTAACCTTGCTATGACTAGGTCCTCCTATCCTAGAGCCTTTCCCGGTAGATCCTCAGGCTCCAGCTCCTATAGGCACTACTCCGACTATTGCAGATATTACATCGACAGCTGAGATAAAGTCTACACTCTCCACCAGCACTCCAGCACCAATAGCAACTACTTTATAGGTTGACCCTCTTTTCTCTGTTGTTGCTTTTCAGGCTTTATCACAAAGGAAGCCTGTAGCAGAGGGCAGATTTCGCGAGTTGTCAACTCGGGTTCCGCCTTTGATTGATCGGACCATCAGAGATGCTGAGGAGCCTATTCGTCCATACACCCGAGATCTAATTAATGACAGGGTCTGGTCGGTTAAGGCACGAGTCAATGCGTTCGAGGCTAGAATCTAGAAGAGCCTCGAGGATGCTAGGCGTACCGACACTAATGCGGTGATTGAGGAGTTGGCTAGGTTCAAGGCTGACTTACTACAGCTATTGGCAGCCCCTACTCTAATCACGAAGGTGATCTCGGTGAGTGATGATGCCTTTGCTTGGCTCACCACCATCCAGACATCCGCGGAAAGAGGCCCTTTGAGCACGATGATCCAGAGCTGACCCCGAAGAGGCTGGGACCTGATGATGATGAGCCCATACCTGAGGAGGTGTTGGATGAGTCGCGAAGGCCAGCGGCTATTTAGATGGAGAGAAAGGAGCAGGTAGCCAAGGAAGAGAGCCAAGACACTGGACCCTGTTGACCAGCTAGAAACCGGTGCATGAGCACCAAGATGTTTGATCTTTCTTGACTCCAGCTCTTACTTTGATATGTGGATACTTTGTTCCTTTTTTAAGACAATTTTTAATTTTTTGTTGGTTTTTAAATGATTTTTTGGTTGGATGATGTTTTTATGTTTAGTTTTGGATGTTATTTTTAAGTTTAACTATTGGTTTTGAATGTATATATCCTCGTTGTGCTCTCTTATTCTTGTTTTAGCTTGTGTTTTGACTTTGAGGACAAAGTATTCTATTATTGGTGGGGTGGTGGAAGTTATGGATTAAGGTGAAGTCTGAGTAGCCTCAGATCCATATTTTCCCCTATTTTTGATCCCAAGGTGTTCTTGTCCTAATTATTTTTCCTTGTGGATGTTTTCTTGTTAAACTGGCATATTTTAGGATGTGTAGATAAATTGTGAACGCATAGTAATGTTACTTATTGGCTTATATATAGTTCTTTAATGTTCTTTAAGTTTTGATAAAAATTGGGTATCCTAAAAAAAGATTCTTAGATTATGGTTAGTGAGGCAATTGTACGTTTTGAGTGATTGGCAATAATTGTTTTGACATTACGAGGTTAAGCTGAGGCTTGAAGCATACCCTGTGAGCCACTACTTGATTTTGAGTGCAATGTCATGTGTATTGTGATCTTATTTTGATGCATTTATGTATCATGTATGGACTCAGAACTTGCCCTCATACTCTAAGCTTGGTGAAGTGACACAGTTGATTTGGAAGTGATCTTACGCCTTTGTTCTGATAGGAAGCCAACTTTTGCCTAAATTGCCTACCAAATGATCTAGTGAATCCATTGTTCAGAATTTTTGAGCCTCTAATGTACTCATTCTTTCATGACACCTTGCTGACATAGGCTTATTTGATGAAATACCCTGATATTGACCTTGACCTATCCTTGAATATGTGAAACTTGATTGAGGCTAAAAGCCTAAGTTGAGGATGGTTGCATTGGTGGCCTTGGTTTGAGGTATGGATATTGTGTACTTCACCTTAGGCTAAAAGCCTAAATTGAGGGTGGCCCTTATTGTGGTAAAGTAACAAAATGAGATGGTTAGTTGGGGTGAAAAGAAAGAAAATGATTAATCATGAATCGGGTAAAGGAAAGGAAAAGAAAGAATGCATGGATCTGAAAAGATGTGCAAAAATGAGTTTGAAATTGAGGCACAGCTGAAAAAGTGAAAGAAAAGACCAAAAGAAAAGCCTGAAATGGTGGAATAAGGGAGGAATTACTGAAATTGTATGGGTTGTGAAGGTCAAAGTGTTGGTAAGCATGGTTAAAGGTGTCACGCCCTAAAGTCTGAATAGGGCGGACTGGCACCCATTGCCGATAAGGCTCGGGAGAACCAACTTATATCTA